>JAVJIF010029170.1:0-67461 GCA_038442645.1 Agave tequilana | reverse complement strand
ATGTTTCACATAACATTAGTACACTCACTTCTTTTGAACTATTTGGACTTTATAGATTAGAGTGTTTGAGTGTTTTGTGTTTCATTGCTATTTCATGAAAATCCTTAGATTTATTCTTGATAGAAGGATTTCGTACTAGTTGTTAAACACTCTCATTTAACTAGTTCGAATTCTTCATGTGTTGTTAATGCTAAGCTTAATTCAAATCTTATTTTTCCAGCTTATGCATTAGATTTTAAAATGGTATCATATTTTTTATTTGATATCAAAGAGAAAATTCAAATTTGTTTTGATAAAATGAATTAATGATTTTGTTTTGATGAGAAAAATTCAAAATTTTTGATTTGTATTGCCCCTCCTTGACTTTTTATTTTTGACATAAAGGGGAGAAAAATTTGTTGATTTGATTTTACTTTGAACCCTTTGTTTTGATTGACAAAAGGGGAGAAGTATTTGTGTTTTGTTTTGATATTATATGCATGATTTCCTTGCTTAAGGGGGAGAAGTATTTGTCCTTCTTACTTAAGGGAATTAAGATTTGTATTTATGCATATGTGTTTTGATTTATGCAAATAGGAGTAAAAAGATTTGGATTTATGCTTGTTGCATCTCCATATTTGCATCCATATTCATGTGCTTCATGATCATTTTTATTATTTATTTTGTATGCATGAGTTAAGGGGGAGCTTCTTTGAAGCTTTACTTTAATCCATGCATATATAACGTCATGAGTTTTGTCATCATCAAAAAGGGGGAGATTGTTGGCCCAAAGGCCTTCACCCTAGTTTTGATGATGATCAACTCATGAAGTTATGATTACTAATGATCTTGTGTTTAATTAGTGACAGATTCCTTATCAAGATCTTAGTAGGTGTGGAGCTTCAACAAAGGATTTAAAGTCAAGTTGGAAGCTAGCACCGGTTGATTCACGAGCCTATGCATCAAGATCACATCTAGAGATGAGCTCGGTGGATTGCATGTGGACCAAGTCAAGAAGATGAGAAGACTTCAAGAAGATGAAGACTTGAGTCTAGGTTTGTTTTTTATAAGATTTATTTTAGATAAAATGTAAAGGATAGAATAGTTTGGTGGATTGCTCAAGTCTATATCACACACACACTCTTATAGAACTCTTGATAGAATGATTTTCATAAAAGATTTTCATTTGTGATAAAATACTTTTGGTTTTGGTATTCATGTATACATATCTTATATCCGCAAAACCATGTTTAGAGCCTTATGTCAAAAACTAGATTTCATCTTATTTGTGTAGTGGATCATATCCATACACACTATGCTTTAAAAGTATATCTTGTTTTTGTATTTGATGAGATTTCCTTATGACAAAATATCTACTTTGGTTTTGGTAATTTCTTATATACATATCCTTTAACCAAAACAAGTTTAGTGCTTTATGTCAAAACTAGATATTTCATCTTGATTGTGTGGTGGTCATATCCATACACACTTTGCTTTATAAGTTCAAAATCTTGTTTTTGTATTTTGTGAAGTTATGGAAAAACAAGTTTTAGAAAACATATTTTTTAGACAAACAGTTTTTATTTTGATTGAACTATTTTTCTGGATTTACTGTGAATTTCTGGGATTTTATTAAGCCAAAAGACCAATCCTTAATCCTATTTTCTGTTCTGCCAGTTCTGATTTTCAGAACTGACAGAGGCCGTCGACCGGGTCGGTCGACCGGACGTGCACGACGTGCACGCCAGTGTGCACTGGAGAACGGTCGACCGGCCGGTCGACCGCTTCAAGAGAGCTTGCTCTCGGGAACATCGGTAGACCGGTCCCGGTCGACCGCAGAGAGTTTACTCTCTTCTCTTCACAGTTGCTCGGTCGACCGGGCCGGTCGCCGGGGCTGCAAAGGTCGGATTTTAGACCGTTGCCGGTCGACCGGACCGGTCGAACGGTAGCTCTGACAGAGCCCCAACGGCTCTATTTTCTGACAGCCTATAAAGGGGGTCTTGTCAACTGTTTTTGGCAGAAGATTTTGGAGACCTTTGAGCTAGTTTTTCCAACTGATTTCAGAAGTTCTCTCCACATAATTGAGTGCAAATACTTCCCATCTTAAAGGAGTTTTTTATCAAGAGAGTGCTTTAGTGATTCTTTGAGTTTTTCACCATAGTCTTTCTTGCTTTTTCTCACACCACACTTGAGCTATCCATTGCTAGATATTCCTATAGGTGTGTTGTAGTGAGAGTGCTCTTTAGGTGATCAAGTGTTGTGATCATCAAAGAGAATTTTCTTTGTTCTTTGAGGATACGGGCAAGTGTGCTCGTTGGTGGTTGAGTTCGGTTGTGAACTCTTTGTTGAGGTGCGGCCTCGGCGAGTCGGTGGACTTGCGTGTGTACGGGACTTGGGAGTCCGAGGGCTTGTAGGTGTTGCGGCACCGGGGAGAGATCCATTGGGATCTTGCATAGTGGAAATCCTTCGTGTGTCGAAGGCGGGGATGTAGAGCAATTGTGCTCGAACCTCGAAACAAACCCTTTGTGTTTGCGATTGCTCACTCTTGCTCTCATTCTCTCTTTGCCTCCTTTATATCTTGCATTACTTACATTGTCTTTACTTTACATGCTTGATATACCCTTGTGCTTATATTGTTATATACTTGCATGGGATTGCTTGTTAACACTAGTATTCAACCAAGAGAGCCAACGCGGCACCTCAACCCATTCAAGGGAATCTAGAGGAGCTTGTCCAGAGCCTCGCAAGGGGAATTCGGCAACACTCTTGTGTTATACATAAGTGTTTAATTAAAAGAAGTTTAATTTGGTCTACTTAGTTTTAATTCCGCATTATTTGTTCATAAGTGACCATTAGATTAGCCATCACCTATTCCCCCCCCTCTAGGTGATCTTACAATTGGTATCAGAGCTAGTGCTCTTGATATTGGGTCTAACAACCTAAGAGTTAAAGATCCTCCTTTTAGGCTAATCACAATATTTTTGTACACACACACCTCACCATGGACTTCATGTCACCACCCACCTTTTGATATTCTTAACATCCAAACTTGGAAGGTTAAGATGTCATTGTACCTCAAGGCCTTAGGAATTCATGCTTATCTTGCTACTACTAATAATGATTATTGTTCAAATAGCAAGTACATTGAGGCTAATGCAAAAGCCCTTCATGCTCTTAATGTACCCTAAAATGATGATTATTTATCTAGGGTTTCTAACATTGAATCGGCTTTTGTAGCTTGGAACATCATCACCTCCCTTGGCGAAAAGGATCTATATTATGCCGGGAGCGATTCGGATGTTGGAAGCGACACCTCCAACAAGTGCTACATGGTCCAAGGGGATAACCCCCTTGAGGTAACTACCGAATCCGAGGTAGAAATGATAGTATGTCATATGATGAGCTCTCTACATTTTGTCAATTATTGCTTAAGAGATATGACATAATTAAGAAAGAAAATAAAAATTTGAAAAGGACATTGCTTGCATGCATAATGAACATGACTCATTTAGAGATAACATTGCATGCTTAGAAAAAGATAACAAAAGTTTGAAAAAGAAATTTGATTGCATGCATGTAGAAAATGATTCTTTTAGAAATAAACTTGCATGTTTAGAAAAAGAAAATAAAGATTTGAAAAATGAAAATGTTTCTTGCTTTCAAAATGAATGATCTTTGTGAAGGGAACACTATTTTGAAGGATAAAATCATTTTGGTGGAAAAACAAAGAGAAGAATTTTTCAAGAAAATAAATCTTTGAAAAGAAAATTTATTGAAAAAGAAAAAGATTTTGTTTCTCAAAAGAAAAAGAAAAATGATTCTTTATCTCATCATGCTTTTTCATGCCACAACTAATGAGATTAAGAATTTGAAAAATAAAATGGAGAATTTGAGTTCAACTTTGAACTCTTGTGCATTCAATCATACTAGATTGGAATCCTTGTTTCAAAAGAAACAAGTTCCACATGCTCATGCACATACACATCATGCTTATGTTGCACATCACGATCACAATCACACTCATAAGCATCATGATAGGGTGTACACTTGAACACATTGTGGTCGCAAAGGCCATTTAGCAAAATATTGTTTTGATAAGAAGCATAATTATATTTTGCTATGTCTAAAGTTTTTGGGTTCCTTTAATAAAGCTAACCCCACAGGACCCAAGAAAAATATGGTACCAAAACCCCCACCTTTTGCTTGTGATGTAGGTGAGGGTCTCACAAAACGTGAGAGGGATGGTACCTTGGTAGTGGATGCACTGGACATGATGGATATACTTTTGGGTTGCATCGCTATCAAGGAGCTTTGGTGGATCAACCACCATGCTAGGAGCTTTGGAGTTGGTAACAATTTCTAAACTCCTATTTTATTTATGTACATGCTTTTATTTTCATAATATCATTCATAGCATGTTCATGTTTTAAGATTTTATGTGCTTCATGTGGCATTTACATGCTTAAATGTAGAATGCGTCAAAACTTGCATTTATACATATATGTATAGTGAACTACAATTGACTCATATATTTTGGACTTCATGCTCATTTGTATCCACTATTGCATGTGTATAGGCCTAGTTTTGATGATTCGGTCATTTATACTTGTTATGCCTATCTTTGATTTTACTTCATGTATATGTGTGTTTAATTCAATCTAATAAATATACATGTATAACCCTTGAGTCATTTGCCTTCATGCAATATATATTGGACTCTTTTAGATTTGGGATATGTATGCATATTGTTAGAATTGGATAAATCATACCTATCCCATGAAGATTAGTATTTTAAATAAATAATAAAAAAATTGATGATTTTTCATGTTTTTGATTTGTATTAAAGATTAAAACATGTGTAAAACAAAATGTGATTTATGATCTTTTTGAGCTTGAATGACTACTTTCATGAAAATGCTATTTACATAACTTTGAACACTCATCTTTTATTCAAAAATATATTATGAGCTTTATGGACTATGAGTGCTTGGATTTTTTATGTACTTAGTCTCATTCATGAAAAACATATGATTTGACATATTTGAAGGATCTTTAACTAGTTTTCAAAACAATTTATACTAGTTATGTATTCTTCAAATAGTTTTGAGATTGTCACATGATTCAATTTTTCTAAAAATTTAATGCTTCATGATTTGAATATTATTTTATATGTTAGTTTTTGTCAACACTAGGATTTATACTTGAACATATCATGGGCCTCAAAAAGATCTATTAGTAAGTGTGCTTAAATGCGTATTTGAACCCTTGAAATGTACTTGTATTGCTTAGTTTTGATGATTCATAACATATTTAAACTATGTTCACCTTTTGGATTTGATTTATGATCATGTGCCTTTTATTTCATGTATATGTGTATTTTGCCAAACCTTAAAAATTACATGTATAACTCTTGAGTCTTTTGCCTTCAATGCAAATCCATTCATATAGACTCACTTGAGTTTAAGAGATATGTATGTATATTTCATGTATTGTCAAAACATACATATATCTTGACATATAGATTTTGTTTTCAATGATTTAATAAAAAAATGTGAGATGATTTTGATATTTATGATTTTCTAAGGAATATTGTACCTTATTGCCATTTTCATGATGCATGTTTCACATAAACATTAGTACACTCACTTCTTTTGAAACTATTTGGACTTTATAGATTAGAGTGTTTGAGTGTTTTGTGTTTCATTGCTATTTCATGAAAATCCTTAGATTTATTCCTTGATAGAAGTATTTCGTACTAGTTGTTAAACACTCTCATTTAACTAGTCGAATTCTTCATGTGTTGTTAATGCTAAGCTTAATTCAAATCTTATTTTTTCAAGCTTATGCATTAGATTTTAAAATGGTATCAATATTTTTTATTTTGATATCAAAGAGAAAATTCAAAATTGTTTTGATAAAATAGAATTAATGATTTTGTTTTGATGAGAAAAATTCAAAATTTTGATTTGTATTGCCCCTCCTTGACTTCTTTATTTTTGACATAAAGGGGAGAAAATTTGTTGATTTGATTTTACTTTGAAACCCTTTGTTGATGATTGACAAAAAGGGGGAGAAGTATTTGTGTTTTTGTTTGATATATATGCATGATTTCCTTGCTTAAGGGGGAGAAGTATTTGTCCTTCTTACTTAAGGGGAATTAAGATTTGTATTTATGCATATGTGTTTGATTTATGCAAACTAGGAGTAAAAAGATTTTGATTTATGCTTGTTGCATCTCCATATTTGCTTCCATATTCATGTGCTTCATGATCATTTTTATTATTTATTTTGTATGCATGAGTTAAGGGGGAGCTTCTTTGAAGCTTTACTTTATCCATGCATATATAAACGTCATGAGTTTTGTCATCATCAAAAGGGGGGATTGTTGGCCCAAAGGCCTATCACCCTAGTTTGATGATGATCAACTCATGAAGTTATGATTACTAATGATCTTGTGTTTAATTAGTGACAGATTCCTTATCAAGATCTTAGTAGTGTGGAGCTTCAACAAAGGATTTAAAGTCAAGTTGGAAGCTAGCACCGGTTGATTCACGAGCCTATGCATCAAGATCACATCTAGAGATGAGCTCGGTGGATTGCATGTGGACAAGTCAAGATCGAAAGACTTCAAGAAGATGAAGACTTGAGTCTAGGTTTGTTTTTATAAGATTTATTTTAGATAAAATGTAAAGGATAGAATAGTTGGTGGATTGCTCAAGTCTATATCACCACAACACTCTTGATAGAACTCTTGATAGAATGATTTTCATAAAAGATTTTCATTTGTGATAAAATACAATTTGGTTTTTGGTATTCATGTAACATATCTTATATCCAAACCATGTTTAGAGGCCTTATGTCAAAAACTAGATATTCATCTTATTTGTGTAGTGGATCATATCCATACACACTATGCTTTAAAAGTATATCTTGTTTTTGTATTTGATGAGATTTTCCTTATGACAAAATATCTACTTTGGGTTTGGTAATTTTTTTATATACATATCCTTTAACCAAAACAGTTTAGTGCTTTATGTCAAAAACTAGATATTTCATCTTGATTGTTGGTGGATTCATATCCATACACACTTTGCTTTATAAGTTCAAAATATCTTGTTTTTGTATTTTGTGAAGTTATGGAAAAACAAGTTTTAGAAAAATATTTTTTAGAAAAACAGTTTTTATTTTGATTGAAACTATTTTTCTGGATTTACTGTGAATTTCTGGGATTTTATTAAGCCAAAAGACCAATCCTTAATCCCTATTTTCTGGTTCTGCCAGTTCTGATTTTTCAGAACTGACAGAGGCGGTCGACCGGGTCGGTCGACCGGACGTGCACGACGGGCACGCCAGTGTGCACTGGAGAACGGTCGACGGGCCGGTCGACCGCTTCAGAGAGCTTTGCTCTCGGGAAACATCGTCGACCGGTCCCGTTCGACCGACAGAGAGTTTACTCTCTTCTCCAGTTGCTCGGTCGACCGGGCCGGGTCGACCGGAGGCTGCAACGGTCGGATTTTAGACCGTTGCCGGTCGACCGGATTGACCGTCGACCGGTAGCTCTGACAGAGCCCCAACGGCTCTATTTTCTGACAGCTTATAAAAGGGGGTCTTGTCACTGTTTTTGGCAGAAGATTTTGGAGACCTTTGAGCTAGTTTTTCCAACTGATTTCAGAAGTTCTCTCCACATAATTGAGTGCAAATACTTCCCATCTTAAGGGAGTTTTTATCAAGAGAGTGCTTTAGTGATTCTTTGAGTTTTTCACCATAGTCTCCTTGCTTTTCTCACACCACCTTGAGCTATCCATTGCTAGATATTCCTATAGGTGTGTTGTAGTGAGAGTGCTCTTTAGGTGATCAAGTGTTTGTGATCATCAAGAGAATTTTCTTTGTTCTTTGAGATACGGGCAAGTGTGCTCGTTGGTGGTTGAGTTCGGTTGTGAACTCTTTGGTTTGAGGTGCGGCCTCGGCGAGTCGGTGGACTTGCGTGTGTCGGGACTTGGGAGTCCGAGGGCTTGTAGGTGTTGCGGCACCGGGGAGAGATCCATTGGGATCTTGCATAGTGGAAATCCTTCGTGTGTCGAAGGCGGGGATGTAGAGCAAGTGTGCTCGAACCTCGAAACAAACCCTTTGTTTTGCGATTGCTCACTCTTGCTCTCATTCTCTCTTTGCCTCCTTTATATCTTGCATTACTTACATTGTCTTTACTTTACATGCTTGATATACCCTTGTGCTTATATTGTTATATACTTGCTGGGATTGCTTGTTAACACTAGTATTCAACCAAGAGAGCCACGCGGCACCTCAACCCATTCAAGGGGAATCTAGAGGAGCTTGTCCAGAGCCTCGCAAGGGGAATTCGGCAACACTCTTGTGTTATACATAAGTGTTTAATTAAAAGAAGTTTAATTTGTCTACTTAGTTTTAATTCCGCATTATTTGTTCATAAGTGACCATTAGATTAGCCATCACCTATTCACCCCCCCTCTAGGTGATCTTACAATTGGTATCAGAGCTAGTGCTCTTGATATTGGGTCTAACAACCTAAGAGTTAAAGATCCTCCTTTTAGGCTAATCACAATATTTTGTACACACACACCTCCCATGGACTTCATGTCACCACCCACCTTTGATATTCTTAACATCCAAACTTGGAAGTTAAGATGTCATTGTACCTCAAGGCCTTAGGAATTCATGCTTATCTTGCTACTACTAATAATGATTATTGTTCAAATAGCAAGTACATTGAGCTAATGCAAAAGCCCTTCATGCTCTTAAATGTACCCTAAATGATGATTATTTATCTAGGGTTTCTAACATTAAATCGGCTTTTGTAGCTTGGAACATCATCACCTCCCTTGGCGAAAAGGATCTATATTATCCGGGAGCGATTCGGATGTTGGAAGCGACACCTCCAACAAGTGCTACATGGTCCAAGGGGATAACCCCTTGAGGTAACTACCGAATCCGAGGTAGAAGATGATAGTATGTCATATGATGAGCTCTCTACATTTTGTCAATTATTGCTTAAGAGATATGACATAATTAAGAAAGAAAATAAAAATTTTGAAAAAGGACATTGCTTGCATGCATAATGAACATGACTCATTTAGAGATAACATTGCATGCTTAGAAAAAGATAACAAAAGTTTGAAAAAGAAATTGATTGCATGCATGTAGAAAATGATTCTTTTAGAAATAAAATTACATGTTTAGAAAAAGAAAATAAAGATTTGAAAAATGAAAATGTTTCCTTGCTTTCAAATTGAATGATCTTTGTGAAGGGAACACTATTTTGAAGGATAAAATCATTTTGGTGGAAAAACAAAGAGAAGAAGTTTTTCAAGAAATAAATCTTTGAAAAGAAAATTTATTGAAAAGAAAAAGATTTTGTTTCTCAAAAGAAAAAGAAAAATGATTCTTTATCTCATCATGCTTTTCATGCCACAACTAATGAGATTAAGAATTTGAAAATAAAATGGAGAATTGAGTTCAACTTTGAACTCTTGTGCATTCAATCATACAGATTGGAATCCTTGTTTCAAAAGAAACAGTTCCACATGCTCATGCACATACACATCATGCTTATGTTGCACATCACGATCACAATCACACTCATAAGCATCATGATAGGTGTGTACACTTGTACACATTGTGGTCGCAAAGGCCATTTAGCAAAATATTGTTTTGATAAGAAGCATAACTTATATTTTGCTATGTCTAAAGGATTTTGGGTTCCTTATAATAAAGCTAACCCCAAAGGACCCAAGAAAATATGGGTACCAAAACCCCCACCTTTTGCTTGTGATGTAGGTGAGGGCTCTCACAAAACGTAGAGGGATGGTACCTTGGTAGTGGATGCACTTGGACAGATGGATTACTTTTGGTTGCATCGCTATCAAGGAGCTTTGGTGGATCAACCACCATGCTAGGAGCTTTGGAGTTGGTAACAATTTCTAAACTCCTATTTTATTTATGTACATGCTTTTATTTTCATAATAATCATTCATAGCATGTTCATGTTTTAAGATTTTATGTGCTTCATGTGCATTTACATGCTTAAATGTAGAATGCGTCAAAACTTGCATTTATACATATATGTATAGTGAACTACAATTGACTCATATATATTTGGACTTCATGCTCATTTGTATCCACTATATGCCATGTGATAGGCTAGTTTGATGATTCGGTCATTTATACTTGTTATGCCTATCTTTGATTTTTACTTCATGTATATGTGTGTTTATTCAAATCTAATAAATATACATGTATACCCTTGAGTCATTTGCTTCATGCAATTATATTGGACTCTTTTAGATTTGGGATATGTTATGCATATTGTTAGAATTGGATAAATCATACATATACCATGAAGATTAGTATTTTAAATAAATAATAAAAAATTGATGATTTTCATGTTTTTGATTTGTATTAAAGATTAAAACATGTGTAAAACAAAATGTGATTTTGATCTTTTTGAGCTTGAATGACTACTTTCATGAAAATGCTATTTACATAACCTTTGAACACTCATCTTTTATTCAAAAATATATTTATGAGCTTTATGGACTATGAGTGCTTGGATTTTTTATGTACTTAGTCTCATTCATGAAAAACATATGATTTGACATATTTGAAGGATCTTTACTATTTTCAAAAACAATTTATACTAGTTATGTATTCTTCAAATAGTTTTTGAGATTGTCACATGATTCAATTTTTCTTAAAATTTAATGCTTCATGATTTGAATATTAGTTTATATGTTAGTTTTTTGTCAACACTAGGATTTATACTTGAACATATCATGGGCTCAAAAGATCTATTAGTAATGTGCTTAAATGCTTATTTGAACCCTTGAAATGTACTTGTATTGCTTAGTTTTGATGATTCATACATATTTAAACTTATGTTCACCTTTTGGATTTGATTTATGATCATGTGCCTTTTATTTCATGTATATGTGTATTTTGCCAAACCTAAAATATACATGTATAACTCTTGAGTCTTTTGCCTTCAATGCAAATCCATTCATATAGACTCACTTGAGTTAAGAGATATGTATGTATATTTCATGTATTGTCAAAACATACATATATCTTGACATATAGATTTTGTTTTCAATGATTTAATAAAAAAATGTGAGATGGATTTTGATGTTTATGATTTCTAAGGAATATTGTACCTTATTGCCATTTTCATGATGCCATGTTTCACATAACTTAGTACACTCACTTCTTTTGAAACTATTTGGACTTTATAGATTAGAGTGTTTGAGTGTTTTGTGTTTCATTGCTATTTCATGAAAATCCTTAGATTTATTCCTTGATAGAAGGATTTCGTACTAGTTGTTAAACACTCTCATTTAACTAGTTCGAATTCTTCATGTGTTGTTATGCTAAGCTTAATTCAAATCTTATTTTTCAAGCTTATGCATTAGATTTTAAAATGGTATCAATATTTTTTTTTTGATCAAAGAGAAAATTCCAAATTGTTTTTTGATAAAATAGAATTAATGATTTTGTTGTGATGAGAAATATTCAAAATTTTTGATTTGTATTGCCCCTCCTTGACTTCTTTATTTTTGACATAAAGGGGGAGAAAATTTGTTGATTTGATTTTACTTTGAACCCTTTGTTGATGATTGACAAAAAGGGGGAGAAGTATTTGTGTTTTTGTTTTGATATATATGCATGATTTCCTTGCTTAAGGGGGAGAAGTATTTGTCCTTCTTACTTAAGGGGAATTAAGATTTGTATTTATGCATATGTGTTTTGATTTATGCAAATAGGAGTAAAAAGATTTGATTTATGCTTGTTGCATCTCCATATTTGCATCCATATTCATGTGCTTCATGATCATTTTTATTATTTATTTTGTATGCATGAGTTAAGGGGGAGCTTCTTTGAAGCTTTACTTTAATCCATGCATATATAACGTCATGAGTTTTGTCATCATCAAAAAGGGGGAGATTGTTGGCCCAAGGCCTATCACCCTAGTTTTGATGATGATCAACTCATGAAGTTATGATTACTAATGATCTTGTGTTTATTAGTGACAGATTCCTTATCAAGATCTTAGTAGGTGTGGAGCTTCAACAAAGATTTAAGTCAAGTTGGAAGCTAGCACCGTTGATTCACGAGCCTATGCATCAAGATCACATCTAGAGATGAGCTCGGTGTTGCATGTGGACCAAGTCAAGAAGATGAGAAGACTTCAAGAAATGAAGACTTGAGTCTAGGTTTGTTTTTATAAGATTTATTTTAGATAAAATGTAAAGGATAGAATAGTTGGTGGATTGCTCAAGTCTATATCACACACACACTCTTGATAGAACTCTGATAGAATGATTTTCATAAAAGATTTTCATTTGTGATAAAATACAATTTGGTTTTTGTATTCATGTATACATATCTTATATCCAAAACCATGTTTAGAGCCTTATGTCAAAACTAGATATTCATCTTATTTGTGTAGTGGATCATATCCATACACACTATGCTTTAAAGTATATCTTGTTTTTGTATTTGATGAGATTTTCCTTATGACAAAATATCTACTTTGGGTTTTGGTAATTTCTTATATACATATCCTTTAACCAAAACAAGTTTAGTGCTTTATGTCAAAAACTAGATATTTCATCTTGATTGTGTGGTGGATCATATCCATACACACTTTGCTTTATAATTTCAAAATATCTTGTTTTTGTATTTTGTGAAGTTATGGAAAAAAACAAGTTTTAGAAAAACATATTTTTAGAAAAACAGTTTTTATTTTGATTGAAACTATTTTCTGGATTTACTGTGAATTTCTGGGATTTTTTAAGCCAAAAGACCAATCCTTAATCCCTATTTTCTGGTTCTGCCAGTTCTGATTTTTCAGAACTGACAGAGGCCGGTCGACCGGGTCGGTCGACCGGACGTGCACGACGTGCACGCCAGTGTGCACTGGAGAACGGTCGACCGGTGCCGGTCGACCGCTTCAGAGAGCTTTGCTCTCGGGAAACATCGGTCGACCCGTCCGGTCGACCGACAGAGAGTTTACTCTCTTCTCCAGTTGCTCGGTCGACCGGGCCGGTCGACCGGAGGCTGCAACGGTCGGATTTTAGACCGTTGCCGGTCGACCGGACCGGTCGACCGGGTAGCTCTGACAGAGCCCCAACGGCTCTATTTTCTGACAGCCTATAAAAGGGGGTCTTGTCAACTGTTTTTGGCAGAAGATTTTGGAGACCTTTGAGCTAGTTTTTCCAACTGATTTCAGAAGTTCTCTCCACATAATTGAGTGCAAATACTTCCCATCTTAAAGGGAGTTTTTATCAAGAGAGTGCTTTAGTGATTCTTTGAGTTTTTCACCATAGTCTTTCTTGCTTTTCTCACACCACACTTGAGCTATCCATTGCTAGATATTCCTATAGGTGTGTTGTAGTGAGAGTGCTCTTTAGGTGATCAAGTGTTGTGATCATCAAAGAGAATTTTCTTTGTTCTTTGAGGATACGGCAAGTGTGCTCGTTGGTGGTTGAGTTCGGTTGTGAACTCTTTGGTTTGAGGTGCAGCCTCGGCGAGTCGGTGGACTTGCGTGTGTACGGGACTTGGGAGTCCGAGGGCTTGTAGGTGTTGCGGCACCGGGGAGAGATCCATTGGATCTTGCATAGTGGAAATCCTTCGTGTGTCGAAGGCGGGGATGTAGAGCAAGTGTGCTCGAACCTCGAAACAAACCCTTTGTGTTTGCGATTGCTCACTCTTGCTCTCATTCTCTCTTTGCCTCCTTTATATCTTGCATTACTTACATTGTCTTTACTTTACATGCTTGATATACCCTTGTGCTTATATTGTTATATACTTGCATGGGATTGCTTGTTAACACTAGTATTCAACCAAGAGAGCCAACGCGCGGCACCTCAACCCATTCAAGGGGAATCTAGAGGAGCTTGTCCAGAGCCTCGCAAGGGGAATTCGGCAACACTCTTGTGTTATACATAAGTGTTTAATTAAAGAAGTTTAATTTGGTCTACTTAGTTTAATTCCGCATTATTTGTTCATAAGTGACCATTAGATTAGCCATCACCTATTCACCCCCCCTCTAGGTGATCTTACAATTGGTATCAGAGCTAGTGCTCTTGATATTGGGTCACAACCTAAGAGTTAAAGATCCTCTTTTAGGCTAATCACAATATGTTTGTACACACACACCTCACCATGGACCTTCATGTCACCACCCACCTTTGATATTCTTAACATCCAAACTTGGAAGGTTAAGATGTCATTGTACCTCAAGGCCTTAGGAATTCATGCTTATCTTGCTACTACTAATAATGATTATTGTTCAAATAGCAAGTACATTGAGGCTAATGCAAAGCCCTTCATGCTCTTAAATGTACCCTAAATGATGATTATTTTTCTAGGGTTTCTAACATTGAATCGGCTTTTGTAGCTTGGAACATCATCACCTCCCTTGGCGAAAAGGATCTATATTATGCCGGGAGCGATTCGGATGTTGGAAGCGACACCTCCAACAAGTGCTACATGGTCCAAGGGGATAACCCCCTTGAGGTAACTACCGAATCCGAGGTAGAAGATGATAGTATGTCATATGATGAGCTCTCTACATTTTGTCAATTATTGCTTAAGAGATATGACATAATTAAGAAAGAAAAAAAAATTTGAAAAAGGACATTGCTTGCATGCATATGAACATGACTCATTTAGAGATAACATTGCATGCTTAGAAAAAGATAACAAAAGTTTGAAAAAGAAATTTGATTGCATGCATGTAGAAAATGATTCTTTTAGAAATAAACTTGCATGTTTAGAAAAAGAAATAAAGATTTGAAAATGAAAATGTTTCCTTGCTTTCAAAATTGAATGATCTTTGTGAAGGAACACTATTTTGAAGGATAAAATCATTTTGGTGGAAAAACAAAGAGAAGAAGTTTTTCAAGAAAATAAATCTTTGAAAAGAAAATTTATTGAAAAGAAAAAGATTTTGTTTCTCAAAAGAAAAAGAAAAATGATTCTTTATCTCATCATGCTTTTCATGCCACAACTAATGAGATTAAGAATTTGAAAATAAAATGGAGAATTTGAGTTCAACTTTGAACTCTTGTGCATTCAATCATACTAGATTGGAATCCTTGTTTCAAAGAAACAAGTTCCACATGCTCATGCACATACACATCATGCTTATGTTGCACATCACGATCACAACACACTCATAAGCATCATGATAGGGTGTACACTTGAACACATTGTGGTCGCAAAGGCCATTTAGCAAAATATTGTTTTGATAAGAAGCATAACTTATATTTTGCTATGTCTAAAGGATTTTGGGTTCCTTATAATAAGCTAACCCCAAAGACCCAGAAAATATGGGTACCAAAACCCCCATCTTTTGCTTGTGATGTAGGTGAGGGCTCTCACAAAACGTGAGAGGGATGGTACCTTGGTAGTGGATGCACTTGGACATGATGGATATACTTTTGGGTTGCATCGCTATCAAGGAGCTTTGGTGGATCAACCACCATGCTAGGAGCTTTGGAGTTGGTAACAATTTCTAAACTCCTATTTTATTTATGTACATGCTTTTATTTTCATAATATCATTCATAGCATGTTCATGTTTTAAGATTTTATGTGCTTCATGTGGCATTTACATGCTTAAATGTAGAATGCGTCAAAACTTGCATTTATACATATATGTATAGTGAACTACAATTGACTCATATATATTTGGACTTCATGCTCATTTGTATCCACTATATGCATGTGTATAGGCTAGTTTTGATGATTCGGTCATTTATACTTGTTATGCCTATCTTTGATTTTACTTCATGTATATGTGTGTTTAATTCAAATCTAATAAATATACATGTATACCCTTGAGTCATTTGCCTTCATGCAATATATATTGGACTCTTTTAGATTTGGGATATGTATGCATATTGTTAGAATTGGATAAATCATACATACCATGAAGATTAGTATTTTAAATAAATAATAAAAAATTGATGATTTTTCATGTTTTTGATTTGTATTAAAGATTAAAACATGTGTAAAACAAATGTGATTTATGATCTTTTTGAGCTTGAATGACTACTTTCATGAAAATGCTATTTACATAACCTTTGAACACTCATCTTTTATTCAAAAATATATTTATAAGCTTTATGGACTATGAGTGCTTGGATTTTTTATGTACTTAGTCTCATTCATGAAAAACATATGATTTGACATATTTGAAGGATCTTTAACTAGTTTTCAAAAACAATTTATACTAGTTATGTATTCTTCAAATAGTTTTTGAGATTGTCACATGATTCAATTTTCTTAAAATTTAATGCTTCATGATTTGAATATTAGTTTATATGTTAGTTTTGTCAACACTAGGATTTATACTTGAACATATCATGGGCCTCAAAAAGATCTATTAGTAGTGTGCTTAAATGCTTATTTGAACCCTTGAAATGTACTTGTATTGCTTAGTTTTGATGATTCATACATATTTAAACTTATGTTCACCTTTTGGATTTGATTTATGATCATGTGCCTTTTTTTCATGTATATGTGTATTTTGCCAAACCTTAAAATATACATGTATAACTCTTGAGTCTTTTGCCTTCAATGCAAATCCATTCATATAGACTCACTTGAGTTTAAGAGATATGTATGTATATTTCATGTATTGTCAAAACATACATATATCTTGACATATAGATTTTGTTTTCAATGATTTAATAAAAAAATGTGAGATGATTTTGATGTTTATGATTTTCTAAGGAATATTGTACCTTATTGCCATTTTCATGATGCCATGTTTCACATAACATTAGTACACTCACTTCTTTTGAAACTATTTGGACTTTATAGATTAGAGTGTTTGAGTGTTTTGTGTTTCATTGCTATTTCATGAAAATCCTTAGATTTATTCCTTGATAGAAGGATTTCGTACTAGTTTTTAAACACTCTCATTTAACTAGTTCGAATTCTTCATGTGTTGTTAATGCTAAGCTTAATTCAAATCTTATTTTTCAGCTTATGCATTAGATTTTAAAATGGTATCAATATTTTTTATTTGATATCAAAGAGAAAATTCAAATTTGTTTTGATAAATAGAATTAATGATTTTGTTTTTGATGAGAAAATTCAAATTTTTGATTTGTATTGCCCCTCCTTGACTTCTTTATTTTTGACATAAGGGGGAGAAAATTTGTTGATTTGATTTTACTTTGAACCCTTTGTTGATGATTGACAAAAAGGGGGAGAAGTATTTGTGTTTTTGTTTTGATATATATGCATGATTTCCTTGCTTAAGGGGAGAAGTATTTGTCCTTCTACTTAAGGGGAATTAAGATTTGTATTTATGCATTGTGTTTTTGATTTATGCAATAGGAGTAAAAAGATTTTGATTTATGCTTGTTGCATCTCCATATTTGCATCCATATTCATGTGCTTCATGATCATTTTTATTATTTATTTTGTATGCATGAGTTAAGGGGGAGCTTCTTTGAAGCTTTACTTTAATCCATGCATATATAACGTCATGAGTTTTGTCATCATCAAAAAGGGGGAGATTGTTGGCCAAAGGCCTATCACCCTAGTTTTGATGATGATCAACTCATGAAGTTATGATTACTATGATCTTGTGTTTAATTAGTGACAGATTCCTTATCAAGATCTTAGTAGGTGTGGAGCTTCAACAAAGGATTTAAAGTCAAGTTGGAAGCTAGCACCGGTTGATTCACGAGCCTATGCATCAAGATCACATCTAGAGATGAGCTCGGTGGATTGCATGTAGACCAAGTCAAGAAGATGAGAAGACTTCAAGAAGATGAAGACTTGAGTCTAGGTTTGTTTTTATAAGATTTATTTTAGATAAAATGTAAAGGATAGAATAGTTGGTGGATTGCTCAAGTCTATATCACACACACACTCTTGATAGAACTCTTGATAGAATGATTTTCATAAAAGATTTTCATTTGTGATAAAATACAATTTGGTTTTGGTATTCATGTATACATATCTTATATCCAAACCATGTTTAGAGCCTTATGTCAAAAACTAGATATTCATCTTATTTGTGTAGTGGATCATATCCATACCACTATGCTTTAAAAGTATATCTTGTTTTTGTATTTGATGAGATTTTCCTTATGACAAATTCTACTTTGGGTTTTGGTAATTTCTTATATACATATCCTTTAACCAAAACAAGTTTAGTGCTTTATGTCAAAAACTAGATATTTCATCTTGATTGTGTGGTGGATCATATCCATACACACTTTGTGCTTTATAAGTTCAAAAATCTTGTTTTTGTATTTTGTGAAGTTATGGAAAAACAAGTTTTAGAAAAACATATTTTTAGAAAACAGTTTTTATTTTGATTGAAACTATTTTTCTGGATTTACTGTGAATTTCTGGGATTTTATTAAGCCAAAAGACCAATCCTTAATCCCTATTTTCTGGTTCTGCCAGTTCTGATTTTTCAGAACTGACAGAGGCCGTCGACCGGGTCGTCGACCGGACGTGCACGACGTGCACGCCAGTGTGCACTGGAGAACGGTCGACCGGCCGGTCGACCGCTTCAGAGAGCTTTGCTCTCGGGAAACATCGGTCGACCGTCCGGTCGACCGACAGAGAGTTTACTCTCTTCTCCAGTTGCTTCGGTCGACCGGGCCGGTCGACCGGAGGCTGCAACGGTCGGATTTTAGACCGTTGCCGGTCGACCGGACCGGTCGACGGTCGACCGGTAGCTCTGACAGAGCCCCAACGGCTCTATTTTCTGACAGCCTATAAAAGGGGGTCTTGTCAACTGTTTTTGGCAGAAGATTTTGGAGACCTTTGAGCTAGTTTTTCCACTGATTTCAGAAGTTCTCTCCACATAATTGAGTGCAAATACTTCCATCTTAAAGGGAGTTTTTATCAAGAGAGTGCTTTAGTGATTCTTGAGTTTTTCACCATAGTCTTTCCTTGCTTTTCTCACACCACACTTGAGCTATCCATTGCTAGATATTCCTATAGGTGTGTTGTAGTGAGAGTGCTCTTTAGGTGATCAAGTGTTGTGATCATCAAAGAGAATTTTCTTTGTTCTTTGAGGATACGGGCAAGTGTGCTCGTTGGTGGTTGAGTTCGGTTGTGAACTCTTTGGTTTGAGGTGCGGCCTCGGCGAGTCGGTGGACTTGCGTGTGTACGGGACTTGGGAGTCCGAGGGCTTGTAGGTGTTGCGGCACACCGGGGAGAGATCCATTGGGATCTTGCATAGTGGAAATCCTTCGTGTGTCGAAGGCGGGATGTAGAGCAAGTGTGCTCGAACCTCGAAACAAACCCTTTGTGTTTGCGATTGCTCACTCTTGCTCTCATTCTCTCTTTGCCTCCTTTATATCTTGCATTACTTACATTGTCTTTACTTTACATGCTTGATATACCCTTGTGCTTATATTGTTATATACTTGCATGGGATTGCTTGTTAACACTAGTATTCAACCAAGAGAGCCAACGCGGCACCTCAACCCATTCAAGGGGAATCTAGAGGAGCTTGTCCAGAGCCTCGCAAGGGGAATTCGGCAACACTCTTGTGTTATACATAAGTGTTTAATTAAAAGAAGTTTAATTTGGTCTACTTAGTTTTAATTCCGCATTATTTGTTCATAAGTGACCATTAGATTAGCCATCACCTATTCACCCCCCCTCTAGGTGATCTTACAATTGGTATATCAGAGCTAGTGCTCTTGATATTGGGTCTAACAACCTAAGAGTTAAAGATCCTCCTTTTAGGCTAATCACAATATTTTTGTACACACACACCCTCACCATGGACTTCATGTCACCACCCACCTTGATATTCTTAACATCCAAACTTGGAAGGTTAAGATGTCATTGTACCTCAAGGCCTTAGGAATCATGCTTATCTTGCTACTACTAATAATGATTATTGTTCAAATAGCAAGTACATTGAGGCTAATGCAAAGCCCTTCATGCTCTTAAATGTACCCTAAATGATGATTATTTATCTAGGTTTCTAACATTGAATCGGCTTTTGTAGCTTGGAACATCATCACCTCCCTTGGCGAAAAGGATCTATATTATGCCGGGAGCGATTCGGATGTTGGAAGCGACACCTCCAACAAGTGCTACATGGTCCAAGGGATAACCCCCTTGAGGTAACTACCGAATCCGAGGTAGAAGATGATAGTATGTCATATGATGAGCTCTCTACATTTTGTCAATTATTGCTTAAGAGATATGACATAATTAAGAAAGAAAATAAAAATTTGAAAAAGGACATTGCTTGCATGCATAATGAACATGACTCATTTAGAGATAACATTGCATGCTTAGAAAAAGATAACAAAAGTTTGAAAAAGAAATTTGATTGCATGCATGTAGAAAATGATTCTTTTAGAAATAAACTTGCATGTTTAGAAAAGAAAATAAAGATTTGAAAAATGAAAAATGTTTCCTTGCTTTCAAATTGAATGATCTTTGTGAAGGGAACACTATTTTGAAGGATAAATCATTTTGTGGAAAAACAAAGAGAAGAAGTTTTTCAAGAAAATAAATCTTTGAAAAGAAAATTTATTGAAAAAGAAAAAAGATTTTGTTTCTCAAAAGAAAAAGAAAAATGATTCTTTATCTCATCATGCTTTTCATGCCACAACTAATGAGATTAAGATTTAAAAAATAAAATGGAGAATTTGAGTTCAACTTTGAACTCTTGTGCATTCAATCATACTAGATTGGAATCCTTGTTTCAAAAGAAACAGTTCCACATGCTCATGCACATACACATCATGCTTATGTTGCACATCACGATCACAATCACACTCATAAGCATCATGATAGGGTGTACACTTGAACACATTGTGGTCGCAAAGGCCATTTAGCAAAATATTGTTTTGATAAGAAGCATAACTTATATTTTGCTATGTCTAAAGGATTTTGGGTTCCTTATAATAAAGCTAACCCCAAAGGACCCAAGAAAATATGGGTACCAAACCCCCACCTTTTGCTTGTGATGTAGGTGAGGGCTCTCACAAAACGTGAGAGGGATGGTACCTTGGTAGTGGATGCACTTGACATGATGGATATACTTTTGGGTTGCATCGCTATCAAGGAGCTTTGGTGGATCAACCACCATGCTAGGAGCTTTGGAGTTGGTAACAATTTCTAAACTCCTATTTTATTTATGTACATGCTTTTATTTTCATAATATCATTCATAGCATGTTCATGTTTAAGATTTTATGTGCTTCATGTGGCATTTACATGCTTAAATGTAGAATGCGTCAAAACTTGCATTTATACATATATGTATAGTGAACTACAATTGACTCATATATATTTGGACTTCATGCTCATTTGTATCCACTATATGCATGTGTATAGGCTAGTTTTGATGATTCGGTCATTTATACTTGTTATGCCTATCTTTGATTTTACTTCATGTATATGTGTGTTTAATTCAAATCTAATAAATATACATGTATACCCTTGAGTCATTTGCCTTCATGCAATATATATTGGACTCTTTTAGATTTGGGATATGTATGCATATTGTTAGAATTGGATAAATCATACATATACCATGAAGATTAGTATTTTAAATAAATAATAAAAAATTGATGATTTTCATGTTTTTGATTTGTATTAAGATTAAACATGTGTAAAACAAAATGTGATTTATGATCTTTTTGAGCTTGAATGACTACTTTCATGAAAATGCTATTTACATAACCTTTGAACACTCATCTTTTATTCAAAAATATATTTATGAGCTTTATGGACTATGAGTGCTTGGATTTTTATGTACTTAGTCTCATTCATGAAAAACATATGATTTGACATATTTGAAGGATCTTTAACTAGTTTTCAAAAACAATTTATACTAGTTATGTATTCTTCAAATAGTTTTTGAGATTGTCACATGATTCAATTTTTCTTAAAATTTAATGCTTCATGATTTGAATATTAGTTTATATGTTAGTTTTTGTCAACACTAGGATTTATACTTGAACATATCATGGGCCTCAAAAAGATCTATTAGTAAGTGTGCTTAAATGCTTATTTGAACCCTTGAAATGTACTTGTATTGCTTAGTTTTGATGATTCATACATATTTAAACTTATGTTCACCTTTTGGATTTGATTTATGATCATGTGCCTTTTATTTCATGTATATGTGTATTTTGCCAAACCTTAAAATATACATGTATAACTCTTGAGTCTTTTGCCTTCAATGCAAATCCATTCATATAGACTCACTTGAGTTTAAGAGATATGTATGTATATTTCATGTATTGTCAAAACATACATATATCTTGACATATAGATTTTGTTTTCAATGATTTAATAAAAAAATGTGAGATGATTTTGATGTTTATGATTTTCTAAGGAATATTGTACCTTATTGCCATTTTCATGATGCCATGTTTCACATAACATTAGTACACTCACTTCTTTTGAAACTATTTAGACTTTATAGATTAGAGTGTTTGAGTGTTTTGTGTTTCATTGCTATTTCATGAAAATCCTTAGATTTATTCCTTGATAGAAGGATTTCGTACTAGTTGTTAAACACTCTCATTTAACTAGTTCGAATTCTTCATGTGTTGTTAATGCTAAGCTTAATTCAAATCTTATTTTTCAAGCTTATGCATTAGATTTTAAAATGGTATCAATATTTTTTATTTGATATCAAAGAGAAAATTCAAATTTGTTTTGATAAAATAGAATTAATGATTTTGTTTTGATGAGAAATATTCAAAATTTTTGATTTGTATTACCCCTCCTTGACTTCTTTATTTTTGACATAAAGGGGAGAAAATTGTTGATTTGATTTTACTTTGAACCCTTTGTTGATGATTGACAAAAAGGGGGAGAAGTATTTGTGTTTTTGTTTTGATATATATGCATGATTTCCTTGCTTAAGGGGGAGAAGTATTTGTCCTTCTTACTTAAGGGGAATTAAGATTTGTATTTATGCATATGTGTTTTGATTTATGCAAATAGGAGTAAAAAGATTTTGATTTATGCTTGTTGCATCTCCATATTTGCATCCATATTCATGTGCTTCATGATCATTTTTATTATTTATTTTGTATGCATGAGTTAAGGGGAGCTTCTTTGAAGCTTTACTTTAATCCATGCATATATAACGTCATGAGTTTTGTCATCATCAAAAAAGGGGAGATTGTTGGCCCAAAGGCCTATCACCCTAGTTTTGATGATGATCAACTCATGAAGTTATGATTACTAATGATCTTGTGTTTAATTAGTGACAGATTCCTTATCAAGATCTTAGTAGGTGTGGAGCTTCAACAAAGGATTTAGAGTCAAGTTGGAAGCTAGCACCGGTTGATTCACGAGCCTATGCATCAAGATCACATCTAGAGATGAGCTCGGTGGATTGCATGTGGACCAAGTCAAGAAGATGAGAAGACTTCAAGAAGATGAAGACTTGAGTCTAGGTTTGTTTTTATAAGATTTATTTTAGATAAAATGTAAAGGATAGAATAGTTGGTGGATTGCTCAAGTCTATATCACACACACACTCTTGATAGAACTCTTGATAGAATGATTTTCATAAAAGATTTTCATTTGTGATAAAATACAATTTGGTTTTTGGTATTCATGTATACATATCTTATATCCAAAACCATGTTTAGAGCCTTATGTCAAAAACTAGATATTCATCTTATTTGTGTAGTGGATCATATCCATACACACTATGCTTTAAAAGTATATCTTGTTTTTGTATTTGATGAGATTTTCCTTATGACAAAATATCTACTTTGGGTTTTGGTAATTTCTTATATACATATCCTTTAACCAAAACAAGTTTAGTGCTTTATGTCAAAAACTAGATATTTCATCTTGATTGTGTGGTGGATCATATCCATACACACTTTGCTTTATAAGTTCAAAATATCTTGTTTTTGTATTTTGTGAAGTTATGGGAAAAACAAGTTTTAGAAAAACATATTTTTAGAAAAACAGTTTTTATTTTGATTGAAACTATTTTTCTGGATTTACTGTGAATTTCTGGGATTTTATTAAGCCAAAAGACCAATCCTTAATCCCTATTTTCTGGTTCTGCCAGTTCTGATTTTTCAGAACTGACAGAGGCCGGTCGACCGGGTCGGTCGACCGGACGTGCACGACGTGCACGCCAGTGTGCACTGGAGAACGGTCGACCGGGCCGGTCGACCGCTTCAGAGAGCTTTGCTCTCGGGAAACATCGGTCGACCGGTCCGGTCGACCGACAGAGAGTTTACTCTCTTCTCCAGTTGCTCGGTCGACCGGCCGGTCGACCGGAGGCTGCAACGGTCAGATTTTAGACCGTTGCCGGTCGACCGGACCGGTCGACCGGTAGCTCTGACAGAGCCCCAACGGCTCTATTTTCTGACAGCCTATAAAAGGGGGTCTTGTCAACTGTTTTTGGCAGAAGATTTTGGAGACCTTTGAGCTAGTTTTTCCAACTGATTTCAGAAGTTCTCTCCACATAATTGAGTGCAAATACTTCCCATCTTAAAGGGAGTTTTTATCAAGAGAGTGCTTTAGTGATTCTTTGAGTTTTTCACCATAGTCTTTCCTTGCTTTTCTCACACCACACTTGAGCTATCCATTGCTAGATATTCCTATAGGTGTGTTGTAGTGAGAGTGCTCTTTAGGTGATCAAGTGTTGTGATCATCAAAGAGAATTTTCTTTGTTCTTTGAGGATACGGGCAAGTGTGCTCGTTGGTGGTTGAGTTCGGTTGTGAACTCTTTGGTTTGAGGTGCGGCCTCGGCGAGTCGGTGGACTTGCGTGTGTACGGGACTTGGGAGTCCGAGGGCTTGTAGGTGTTGCGGCACCGGGGAGAGATCCATTGGGATCTTGCATAGTGGAAATCCTTCGTGTGTCGAAGGCGGGGATGTAGAGCAAGTGTGCTCGAACCTCGAAACAAACCCTTTGTGTTTGCGATTGCTCACTCTTGCTCTCATTCTCTCTTTGCCTCCTTTATATCTTGCATTACTTACATTGTCTTTACTTTACATGCTTGATATACCCTTGTGCTTATATTGTTATATACTTGCGTGGGATTGCTTGTTAACAATAGTATTCAACCAAGAGAGCCAACGCGGCACCTCAACCCATTCAAGGGGAATCTAGAGGAGCTTGTCCAGAGCCTCGCAAGGGGAATTCGGCAACACTCTTGTGTTATACATAAGTGTTTAATTAAAGAAGTTTAATTTGGTCTACTTAGTTTTAATTCCGCATTATTTGTTCATAAGTGACCATTAGATTAGCCATCACCTATTCACCCCCCCTCTAGGTGATCTTACATGATCTCCTCATTGTGCTCACTAGTCATGTTTTCAATGAAGTTAACATCAAAGGGTTGGTCGGTCATGTCGTAGGGATGCTTACCTAAGTTGAAAACATTGACTTCCTTGGTCATATCCCCAAAAGTCAATCTCATGGATCCGTTTCTACAATTTATGATTGCATTCACGGTTGCTAGGAACGGGCGTCCTAAGATGACGGGAGTTTGGGACCTAGGATTAGACACAGTTTGTGTCTCTAAAACAATGAAATCGACTGGGTAAATGAATTCTCCACCCGTATGAGGACATCATTGATCTCTCCCTTAGGAACTTTGATTGAGCGATTAGCCAATTGGATTGTAACTTGGGCTGGGTTGAGTTCTCCTAATCCAAGTTGTTGATATACGGAGAAAGGAAGCAAATTAATGCTAGCTCCTAAATCGAGGAGTGCTCGATTGATTTCAGCTCGACCTATTGTGGAAGAAATGGTGGGGCAACCAAGGTCCTTGTACTTGACTGGGATCTGGTTGGACAATAGCTCACGAATGTTAGTGCTAGAAAAACCTTCTTAGGCACATTTGTCTTTCTTTTCTTGGTGCACATATCCTTAAGGAATTTGGCATAACTAGGGACCTGTTAGATTGCATCAAGAAGTGGTATATTGAGCCTAACCTGATTGAATACCTCGAGTAGTTTCTCCATATGTGCATTATTATTACTCCTAAGCCTATTTAGAAATAGGGCTATAGGCTGGTGCACCTGTCTTGCTGATTTCTCAACTTCAGTTTCTTTGGAGTGTTGTAGAGATGGAGTGGAACTAGATGGAATGGACAACAGAGATGGGTCCTGTGGCATGGATACGTGATTATCAACTTGTTTCCCTAATCTTAGTGTATGAACCAAGTTACACTGGTTTGGTCTTGAGCCTCATTGGCTTGCCTAGGATTCCTAGGGTTTGGCAATGGTTGACTTGGTAGAGTTCTCCTTTGTCTTTCTTGTTGATTCAGTTGGATCTCTATCCTAGTCTAGACTTGAGCCAGCGTGTCGTGACTTTTAACTAGAGTGTCCACCTTTCTTTCCATGTTGGAGAGTCTTGTTTCCATTTGTGAATATTGGAAAGAGTGTGGAGGATTTTGACTAGGAAAATTTTGTTGATAGGGTGGATTTGAAAATTGTTGGAGAATTTGGGCCTTGTTTGGTCATTGTTGCTTGGGCCCCATGAAAAGTTTGGATGATTTCTCCAACCGGGATTGTAGGTGGGCGAATATGGATTGTTGGCGGGCCTTGTGAGGCTGCACTCATATGTTCGGGCAAGGTTTGATGCACGATAAAGACGGGACATTCCTCGAACACATGGTTCATGTCTTAACAATAAGTACAGCCTGCCGAAGGTGTTGGGCTGACTTGGTTCACAAAGACTGGTTCTTTAGTTCAAGAGCTTCTAGTCTTCGCATCACAGCAGCTAACTTAGCCTCAGTAGCTATGTTTGTAAGTAACACCTAGAGGGGGGGTGAATAGGTGTTGCTAATCTTATGGTCACTTAATGCCAAATGTTGCGGAATTAAATCTATTATGACCAAATTAAACTTCTTTTAATTAAACACTTATGTATAACACAAGAGTGTTGCCGAATTCCCTTTGCAGGGCTCTGGACAAGCTCCTCTAGATTCCCCTTGAATGGGTTGAGGTGCCGCGTTGGCTCTCTTGGTTGAATACTAGTGTTAACAACAATCCAATCAAGTATAGCAATTATGAGCACAAGGGAATATATCAAGCATGTAAATGTAAAGACAATGAAGTAATGCAAGATATAAATGAGACAAAGAGAGAGAGAGATAGAGTAAGCAATCGCAAACACAAAGGGTTTGTTTCGAGGTTCGAGCACACTTGCTTACATCCCCGCCTTCGACACACGAAGGGTTTCCACTATGCAAGATCCCAATGGATCTCTCCTCGGTGCCGCAATCCCTCGGACTCCCAAGTCCCGTACACATCGCAAGCCCACCGGCTCGCCGAGGCCGCACCTCGTACAACAAGTCCGCACCCGAACTCGAAACAACGATGAGCACACTTGCCCGTCTCCTCAAAGAACAAGGATGAAATCTTTGGTGATCTACAATACTTTGATCACCAATTACAAACTCTCACTACAACACTCTCCTATAGGATAGATATAACAATGGATGCTCAAGTGTAGTGTGAGAAAAGCAAGGAAAGAACTATTGTGAAAAACTCAAAGAATCACTTTTTACACTCTCTTAATAAAAACTCCCTTTTAGATGGGAAGTATTTGCTCTCTATTTTGTGGAGAAAACTTCTGAAATGACTTAGAAAAACTGGCTCAAGAAGTCCTCAAATCTTGGCTTCAAACAATGACAAAACCCCCTTTTATAGAGGCCAGAAAAATTGACCGTTGGGCTCTGTCAGAGCTTCCGGTCGACCGGGCCGGTCGACCGGCAACGGTCTAAAATCCGACCGTTGCAGCCTCCGGTCGACCGCCGGTCGACCCAGAAATCCAGAGAGCAGAACTCTCTGCAGCGGTCGACCGTCCGGTCGACCGGACCACTGTGCTGACAGACATGCACAAGTCTGTGCACGTCCGGTCGACCGCGGGTCGACCGGCCCTTGGTTCGGTCGACCGCCCGGTCGACCGGACTGGCCTGTCAGCCAATATCAGGTCTGGAAAACTGTTTTAAAAATTAATTTTAAAATCTTTTAACACTTATAAAAATTCCATAACTTGTTTTAACATTCTATATTGAAAACCAAACTTGTGATAAAAATTTTCAAGACATATATCAACATATTCATATTATTTCAGCGTCTTGCAAATTTTATCAAAAATCAAAACATGTGTTTTTCAAACTTGGTTTTCATAACTTCACAAAATATAAAAACAAGATATTTGATTTCATTTTAAAGCATAGTGTGTATGGATATGATCCACTACACAATCATAATGATATATCTATGTTTTTGACATTAAGCTCTAAAACATGGTTATGGTTGAAAAAGAATATACATGATAGAAATACCAAAACCAAGGTATATATATTTTGTCAAAGAAAATCTTTTACTAACTAAAAATTCTTTTCTAAACATAAAAATCTTTTATGAAAGCAATTCTATCAAGAGTTCTATTAAGAGTGTGTGTGTGATATAGACTTGAGCAATCCACCAACTATCTATCCTTTACATTTTAACTAAAACAAAACAAAATCTTATACCTAGACACAAGTCTTCATCTTCTTGAAGTCTTCACTTGAAGGCTTCTCATCTTCTTGACTTGGTCCAAATGTAATCCACCGAGCTCATCTCTAGATGTGTTCTTGATGCATAGGCTCGTGAATCAACCGGTGCTAGCTTCCAACTTGTCTTTAAATCCTTTGTTGAAGCTCCACACCTACTAAGATCTTGATAATGAATCTGTCACTAATTAAACACAAGATCATTAGTAATCATAACTTCATGAGTTGTTCATCATCAAAACTAGAGTGATAGGCCTTTGGGCCAACAATGTTGGCCTCAATGGAACGGATACCTCCTTTAGAAGAAGTAGGGTCATTAGTCCTAAATTTTTTCGGAGTTCGTTCCCATTGGATGGTATTATTAGCTAATTCTTCATATAATAACCATCCTTCATTTTCGTTCTTTTTCAAAAATCCTCCTTGGCACATGGATTCTAATAGCGTTTTAGTTTGATATTCTAATCCATCATAAAGAACTTGGCAAAGTCGCCATTTCTCTATCCCATGGTGAGGGCATTGGGCAAGGAGGTCCTTAAAATGTTCGAAATATTTCCAAAAAGGTTCATTGGCTGTTTGCTTAAACTATTTAAGATGCTCTTCCTAATTAGTGCAGTCTTATGGACGAGATAAAACTTCTTTAAGAAGTCTTTGACGAAATTATCCCACGAAGATATTGAACCGGCCTCTACACTGTAGAGCCATTTCTTTGCTAAGTCTTTCAAAGCGAATAGGACAAACTGTAGTTTGATGGCATCTTCTCTTAGGCTGGGTATCTTCATCATGAGACATACTTCTTTAAATTCCCTTATGAAAAAGTATGCATCCTCGGATTCAAGTCCATGAAATTTGGGAAGAGTGTTGATGTATTGTGGCTTGAGCTCAAATTAGTCAACACCTTCATCGGATAACTGAATACAAGAAGGAAGAGAGGTCCTAATAGGATAGAACCTATCTTGTAGTGACGGTGGTTGTGCCATGTGTGAGTCGGCTTTTGCTCGGGTGGTGAACTGGTTCTACTTAGTCTAGATGTTAATGGGTCTCTCAACCAAGCTGACATGCACAACTAGCAAACAAGTTCACCCAATCAATTAATGAAAAAGAAAAACAGTCAAAATTCCTATTCTAGGGTAAGCCTTGACCTAGACGACTCCTAACTTTAGACTATCCTTAGGAGGTATATTGCCGACCTTAACCACAAGTTAATCGGCCAGGTAGGTGGCAAGACCGGTGGGAGGTTTCCGTCAAAGACGTTCCTTAATTAAATAACCACCGATCTTCGGGCTTTCGGCCCTTAATCCCCTTCCTAGACACCGATTTGGCAAGAGTTAATTTCGAACAACTTCCTCCTTCAGCCAATCTCCTAGTGAGTCTGAGTTAACCTAGGGCCAACGTCTAGTCAATTTTTAATTAGGGTTAGGGTTGTGAGTGTGACTGAGATGATTTGTGGGCTAAGGAAGGATGATGAAATCCCCACCTTATCTTTTTAATGGGTTTTGCCCTTAATTTTTTTTTATGTACGTGTAAAGCAGTAGATAAGTAATCACTCAAAAAGCAGTAAATCAGCCAAGAGTGTTTCCTAATCTATATGCAATGCAAACATACCTTGTCGCCAGCACTCTTCAACAGAATTAAAAATTAAATAGACACGTGCCTAAGATGCAAGAGTCTATTTTTTTCTTTTTCAACAAATAGGTTACTGTTTATTAATTAGCAGTGTGCAGGGTGATCACAGAGAAAAGTTAACAGAGCAGTAAACTAAACTTGCAGATTGCAGCAACCTGCAGAAAACAAAGTGAGCAGTTCACTACTCAGGCCGCGGAAACGCGACTATCGCCGCGTTTATGCAGCTCTGTAGTAGGCTCTGTTACTCTGCCTTCGAGGGCAGAGGCACAGAGTTGCTATATGTCCTTTGCTGCTATTAGTTTTCCTGTTCTCCGAACCTGCAAACAAAAAGAATAAAAGAATTAGTTTTGAGAATATCGTGTCGTTCCTTCCCGACAACGGCGCCAAAATTTTGATTGAAACTTGAGATTGCAAAGAAAAAGTAATAGTCAAAGTTAAAGTTCTCAGTCTCAATTCTATCCGCTGTAGCAAGGGCCAAAGCGGGTCGATCCACAGGGAAGGATGCGATGCAAGATTTTCGGACGATTTCTCTGTATTACTTAAACAAAACAAAAGAGAATGAATAGATTTGAAATATGTGATTGGAGATATGCAGTTTACTAATCTTCTACCACAACCCATAGTGTAAGTCTTGAAAATTGGATATCATCTTGAAATAAATAAAATCTATCCTAGGTTTATTAGTAGAGATTCAAGCAAGAAAAATGATATTAGAATCTTACTAGTTTGCACTACTAAAAATTCAACAAATGTTCATCCTAACTTCTAAGTACAGCATAAGAAAAGTGTTATCTTAAGGTTATGCTATCAAAGTACTTAAGCATGAATTTATGAAGAGTTGTTTAGAGATGTAACCTAGATTATAAAAGCTAATTATCAATTTAATCTTCAAGAAAATTATCTTAAACCTAGGGTTTCTAAAAAAGATTATCAATCCATCCAATTCCTAAACTACACTAGGGTTGTTTAAGAGATCAGCAAACCACAATTTAGAATTAGTTAATCATCTTTTTTTATATATTTTCAATTTTTTTATTTTGTTTAATGTGAAGAATTGTGAAAGATAGAAGAATAAGACAAATAAAAAGATCACAGTATAAAACGAAATTAAATGACAAAAATTTAAATGGCAAAAGGGTAACCTTTATTTGAAATCACGTCCAAATACAATGCTCCTCCTCCTCCAAAATATGCTAAAAGCGAAACGAAGATTACAGAAATTTGAAAAGAGAAAAACTAAAGAAAACCCTAAGTTCCCGTCTCTGGATGCGCCCTCTCTGTTTCTCTGCATGACTTGCAAAAATGGTATGAGTCTTTAAAAAAAGTGGGCCAATAAAACCCACTTTGTAGAATCTTCTCTGCAGTCTTGTGGGGACCGAAGTGTCCTCCGCATGCAAGTTCATGACAAAAGCTTAGCATACTCCTATGTTCTTCCTCTAGTATGCATCGTCGAATAATTTGGTCGGGACAATATTTAAAAAGATACAGCCATTCCCAGAAGAAGTACCGTACTTGGGCAAAGAAACGACACTGGTCTTGCTTTGTCCAGTCAGTAGATAATTGTCCAGTGGCCAGGTAATTGACTATGTCCGCATACTAGGGTTCCTTGAAATGGCTAGGATGTACTCGTCTGGGAAATCTTCGTTGATCGGAGATTGTATGATAGGTGTGTTCAGAATTCGTGACAAATGATCAGTAACCAATTTTCTATACCTCGTTTATCCTGAATTTCTAGGTCAAATTCTTGAAGTAAAAGGATCTACCGAATCAGTTAGGCTTTTGCTTCCTTCTTGGTCATGAGGTATTTTAGTGCCAAGCGATCTGTGAAAACACCGTCCTTGAAGCTAATAAGTATGGCCGGAACTTTTCTAACGCAAAGATAACGGCTAAGAATTCCTTCTCAGTCGTTGTATAATTCTGTTGGGCATCATTCAAGATCCTACTCGAGTAATAAATCCCGTGCTGCGTATTGTCGATGTGTTATCTTAGAACAGCGCCAATAGCAAAATCAGAGGCATCACACATGATTTCAAATGGTTGGGCCTAATTAGGAGTAGAAATAATAGGCACAGAAATAAGTTCTTGCTTAAGCTTCCCCCATGACTTGAAACATTCATCGTTAAAATCAAAGGGCACGTCCTTAGCGAGTAGGTTGGTTAAGGGCCTAACGATTTTGCTAAAATCGTTAATGAACCGTCGGTAGAACCCAGCATGCCCTAGAAAGGATCTAATTCCTTGATGCTCTTGGGTGGTGGAAGCTTAACAATTACTTCTACTTTAGCCTTGTCCACTTCAATTCCTCTCCTAGAAATCTCATGGCCTAAGACAATCCCCTATCTTATCATGAAGTGACATTCTCTCAGTTTAGAATTAGGTTCTTTTCCTTGCATCTTTACAGAGCCAACTCAAGATGATGAAGACATTGTTCAAATGAAACTCCGTAGATGGAGAAGTCATCCATGAAAATCTCAAGAAAACGTTCCACCATGTCAGAGAACAAACTGAGCATGCACCGTTGGAATGTTGCATGAGCATTGCACAATCCGAAGGGCATGCATCGATAAGTGAAGGTTCCGAATGGGCAGGTGAAAGTGGCCTTTTCCTGATTCTCTACAGCAATGAGGATTTGATTGTATCCCGAGTACCCATCTAGAAAGCAATAGTACTAGTGTCCAGCCAGCGTTCAAGCATTTGGTCGATGAAGGGTAGCAGGAAGTGGTCTTTACGGGTGGCTACATTCAAATTTTTATAGTCGATACAAACATGAACCTTGGTAGGAAGTCTTGTTTGTACCAACTCTTTTTGCTCATTTCAATCACCGTAAAGCCAGCTTTCTTCGGGACCGCATGAACAAGGCTAACCCATTAGCTATCAAAATGGAATAAATGATCCCATTATCTAATAGTTTCAAAATTTTCGCTTTTACTGCCTCTTGCATGAGTGGGTTAAGCTTGTGCGCTGGGGGTCCCTCCTGGGAGTTGCTTCATTAGTTAAATGGATTCTATGTTTAACTATGGCTGGACTTATCCCTTTGATATCCTGCATTGTCCATCCAATGGCTTCCCTATGTCTCTTCAGAATAGACATTAAGCTGTCCTCTTGTTGCTCCTTTAGGTGGGATGCTATGATGACTGGCAAGGTTTCTCTTCCGCCTAGGTAGGTGTAATTGAGGTGTTCAGGTAAGGCTTTTAGCTCTAGGGAAGGTGTTGCTTCATTGGAGGTAATATCCAGACTTGCAATCCTATGATGAGGTACACTTGGGCTTGACGCCTAGTTCACTGCCGAATCTACGATTTGGTCCAGATTAAAATCCTCAAACTCCAAATTAAACTCTGCCTCTGTTTCTATCTCCATGCTTTCCTCATACTCACTGGTCAGATTTTTAATAGAATTGACCTCAAAAGTCTGATCATTGACATCCCTGGGTTATCTTCCAAGATTGAAGATATTGACTTCCTTTGTCATGTCTCCAAAGGTCAACGTATGGACCCATTTCTACAGTTGATTATGGCATTGGCTGTAGCAAGGAATGGGCGTCCTAAGATGATCGGAGTTTGAGACCGCGGATTTGAACAAGTTGGGTCTCAAGCACAATGATGTCAACGGGGTAGATGAAATTCCCGATCCAGATAAGAACATCTGTGATTTCTTCCTTCAGGATTTTAACAGATCGGTCAGCTAACTGAATGGTGACTCGAGTTGGACTCAGCTCCTCCAACCCAAGTTTCTGGTATATTGAGAGAGGTAGCAAGTTGATACTTGCTCCCAGGTCAAGTAGTGCTTTGCTAATTTCTGTTTGTCCTATGTGCAGAAAATTATGGGACATCCGGATCCTTATATTTCACCAGAATGGGACCAGACAGAATTTCGCTTATATTGGTTGCCAAGAATACTTTTTTGGACACATTTGTCTTTCTCTTCTTCGTACACATCCTCAAGAAATTTGGCATAAGCTAGGACTTATTAGATAGCGTTAAGAAGAGGCACATTCAGTTTGACCTGGTTAAACATCTCAAGCATCTTCTCTATGTGCATATTCTTATTGTTGTTACTAAGCCTATTGGGAAAGGGTACTACAAGCTTATGAACTTGTTCAGCAGCTTTGTCCTCGTCAGATGTTTGAGGAGCAGATTGGGAGGAACTAGCAGAGGTGGAGGCTGGAGTAGGATTAGTATGGACTGGATTTTTCTGTTGGTAGACTTGGTTGTCCACTTTCTTTCCAGATCGAAGTGTGTGAACAGCATTGCACTAGTTGATCGAAAGATCCTGAATTTCATATGCTTGATTGGAGTTTTTAAGGTTAACTAGCGGCTGACTAGGTAAAGTACCCTTTGGTCTTTCACTTAGAGAGCTAGCTAACTGACTTATTTGCATTTCTAATCTCAATATAACCTATGAATGGTTGTTCAGCGTTTGCTCCTAGTTTTGCATGAAAGCGGCTTGGGACTTAAATCTTCCATGCTTTTCTCCAATTTGCTGAATTTCTTTTCCATTGGTGAACTTTGAGAGAAGGAAGATGGAGCTTGACTGGGAAAATTTGGTGGAGGACTGGGATGATGAAAGTTGTTAGAGAAATTAGGTCTGGGAGGATTGTTCTGGGCCCAAGAGAAATTTGGGTGATTTCTCTAACCTTGATTGTATGTTTGCGAGTAGGAATTATGCGGTGGCCGTGAGTAGGATGTGTTCAAGTGTTCTGGTGGCACTTGTTGGGTATGAAAAACATGGTACTCTTCAAAAACATGATTTGGTGCCTAACAGTTGAACACCCACATTGTGAATTTGTGGTGGGTTGATTTGGTTGACATCGGCTGGCTCTTTTATTTCTAGAGCCTCTATTCTCCTCATTAGGGTTGCAATCTTTGATACTGTAGCTAGGGATGATTCTAGAGATAGGAGCTCTCCTCTTGAAGCTATAAATTGTGAATTCCTTGATTTTTCTGAGGCTGTCTTCCATTGCAGGGTTTTCTCAGCTAAATCCTTAAATAAATCTCAATCCTGGTTCTCATCTTTTGCAAGAACCATCCCTGACACATGATTTCTGACAGGATTTTCGTCTGATAATCTAAATAATCATAGAGAATCTGACACTAACGCCATTTCTTCACACCATGATGAGGGCACTGAGCTAGGAGATCTTTGAATCGCTCAAAGTATCTCCAAAATGGTTTGCTCCGTTCTTGCCTGAACTGCATGATATTCTTTCTAATGAGGGCAGTTTTTTGAATTGGGTAGAATTTTTTCAAGAAGGCCTTGACGAAATTATCCCACGTTGTAATTGAATCAACCGCCAAACTATACAACCATTTCTTAGATAGGTCCTTTAGGGAAAAGGGGATGAAACGTAACCTAACGGCATCATCTCCTAGGTGGGGAATACGCATCATGAGGCACACTTTTTTAAATTCCCTAACAAAGAATATGAGTCCTCCGATTTTAAATCATGAAACTTTGGGAGACTTTGATGAATTGAGGCTTTAATTCAAAACTATTTCCATTTGCCTCAGGCAGTTTTATACAAGATGGCAATGAGGTTCTAATCAGGTAAAACCTGTCCTGAAGTGACGCCATCACCGGTTCTGGATGCTGAGTAGAGAAGTGTTTCTGGTTAATCTGAAAGTTACAGGATCTCTTACCCACTCTTGCATGCAGCACACCACAAACAACGTAAAGACAACAAACTATTGAAAAGAGTAAAATAAACAAATAAAAGAAAAAAATAACCACAAAGCCTTAGTGTAAGGTTCACAAAGCCTTAGTGTAAGGTACCTGAACCTAGACGATTCCTAGCTGGTCGATTCTCCGGGGAAGTTTGTTGTAGGAATTCGACTACAGGCTAATCGGCCAGGAAAGGGAAAAACTCAGTGGGAGGTATCTGGGCGTGAGCCACGGGCCTTAATTATGCCAAACTACGAAACTTTTGAGGCTTTGCCTCTCAATCCACTTTCCTTAGACACATATTTTATAGGAGTATAGTTCTTGCAATTTTCACCCTCGGTTATTCTCTTAGTGAGTCCGAGATGTCCCTAGGGCCAACGTCTATCAATTTTTATTAAGGCTTGGGATAGTGTGAGTGCACTTGGAGATGATTTTTAGGCTAAGGAAGAGTGATGAAATCCCCACCTTATCTTGTTTATTTGAGATTTTGCCCTTAATGTCAATTGTGCAAGTGTACAGTTTATTCACAATAAGATAACACTCAAAGTGATAAATCACTCCAAATATTGGTCCTATTCTATATGAATGCACACGTACCTTTTCTCCAGCACTCTTCAACAGAAATTGAAATGAATTGAAATAGACACGCGCCCTAAATGCAAAAGTCTAATTCAAATTTCAATTAAGCAACAAGTGGATTTCTGTTGAGTTTATTACACATATATAAGGTGAAGCATTCAATGGAACTAAAAATTTTGAGAAAGCAATTTGAGCGGCTTTTGGCAACCCTGCAGAAGAGTTTGTTAGTACTTCAATTAGAGAAACTCATTTTTACATGAATTTTTCGAGGGCAAATGAATCCTCGTGCAACGTCCTTGGCCACCACTTTCACTTCCCATTATAGTAAGTTCCTTGGTACTTCTCCTAATCACAAGAATAAAGAAAAATCTTTAGTATTGAACAATAAAGTCTCCCCTGCAACGGCGCTAAAATTTGATCGGCAAAAAGCAAGCACAAGAATAAGTAAAAAGATTGGGGGTTAATGTTACTGCTTTTGTGATTCTTCCGTAGTAGTGAGTGGCTATACGGGTCGTATCCACAAAGAGGGAGAGCGATGAAAGCTTGATGCGGCTTCTTTGTTCAAGAAAAGAAAAAGTTCTTTGTTTTAAATAAAGAATTGGAAAATGAAAAATAAGTTGGCTTCAAAAATTATTTTAGAATGATTTGGTGGTTTGTAAAATTGGATTTTTTTAATAATAAAAATGCATGGCTAACTTTTTACTAAGTGCTTCCACTAACCCCTAACTTCTTGAAGATGTAGCCTCACGATGGATTATAGGTAAGTATTACCTTTATACATAGGAACTATTCACGTTGGGACCGAATGAAAGTCCTTCCTTTAACTTAGCTTCACACGTTAAAACTTGTTCATTCCCCTATTAAGATCCAATAGAAGGTGAGAATAAGGGAAGACATAAGTGCACTAATGATATCGGTAAAGTTAAAAGAAAAATCTCTAATTTACAAAAACAAGTAGAGTATACAATTCATAGATCATCAAAACCCATTAAGTATGAAATATAAGAAAGTGAATACTTGAATTTAAGTTAGAGTTAGAACCCTCGTCTTAAAATATCATAGCTCTCGTTTGCACAAGGCTTATTTGACACTATTGACTCATTTGGTTTATCAATCAAGTTATTAGAGATTAGTGGGTTAGTAGTTAGTTAGCCATGCAATGAAGAGTTAGTTAGACATGGTAGTAAAAGAAACTACAAAAGAAAAGAAGCAAAGAGAAAGGGAGTTACACTACAACAAGAAAGTAAAAGCAAATGGAAAACACAAGTAAATGAAAAGAAAAAAGAGAGTAGTTACTTGTATTAGCTTGTCACCTTCAAATACAACTCTTACACACACTCTCTCTTTCACTATATTGTCTAAACTAAAACTAGAAGAAGGAAGAAACTACAACAATTACAATCCTAAAAATAAGATAACAACAATGCTCTAAACTCTGGATCTGCTTCTCTTCAGACCCCAGGGGGGTATTTATAGGCACCAGGGGAAAGGGGGCAAGGGCGACAACCCCTGGCCCAAAGCCCAGGCACACCCGTACGTTCGACGGCCATGCCAGGGCGGCGCGCGCTTGGCTTCGGGCAGCGTGTCGTCTTGTCTGTCCCTGTTAGGTGGATCTTCTCGTTTCTGGATTTAATGCTCTGGGCTAACAAAATCTCCATTCTAAGGTCAATGGCTACTTAGTAGGCTTTTAATCACCCATTAAATAGTGATTTAGAGTCTTCTTCTTCATTTGCACACCATAGACCTAGGATCAAGTAAGCAAAACTTTATTAGCAAAATTTTATATCAAATAAATATGCGGATATGATAAAAATTATGCAAAATTAGAGACTAATCATAATTCTCTCTGTATTTACTTGCAATCATAGCTAACTAAACTGGTTGAATCTTATGAACCTCCTTTCCAATACCATCATGGAGAACAGCGGCCTTCAATTTGAGCTTGTCGCGGTCACCAATTTAAGATTCTTGCTTCTTCACCAACCTTCGTGGATTTATCTTGGTTCCAATGACTGCAAATAATACAACATTCTCGTCGATGTCTTCAACCTGTTCAGCATCAAGACTGGCTACATGAGCTTCACCCGGTGTCACATCTGCTGAAGTCCTTAATGATACCGAACCAATTAGAGTTGGTGGAGTAGCATCAATCTCCACCCGCTATGATACATCCTTAGTCTTCGTCCTCTCCACCTGCTGAGAGATGGTAGACTTCAATATTGAAGTCTCATCAAATATGACATGCTGACTCATTACAATTTTCTTATTTTTAGGGTCCCATAACTTGTAGCCTTTCATATTTCTTTTTACACCCAAAAATACAAACTTCTTTGATCGCGGATTCACCTCGCCATCTTTGGCCCTAAAATAGGTCGGACTTTCAAATACCCATAGCAAATCATGATCTTGAGCAGTTTTTCCTAATCAAACTTCCAGTAGAGTTTTACCTCCTATCATAGTCGATGACAATCTATTTATGAGATGGCTAGCATATACAATCGCCTCAGTCTAAAATAATTTGTCTAATCGTGCATTAGACAACAAACATCGAGCCTTCTCCAGTAAGAAATGGTTTATTTCCTTATCCAACTCATATATTTCATTCGTGAAGTGAGTACCGATATCAGTGTTCTGGCCAAGTCATAGGAATTGATTCTTGTATCTTTCAACATTACCAATTTGTACCTCCTTGATCTTTCTACCAATCTGTTTCTCCATCATATCCTTCCACTTTACCAACATACCTAGGGCTTCAAACCTTTCTCATGGGATATGTCCAATAACGTCTAGATAAATTATCAATAAAAGAGATGGTACCTATGACCTCTAAGCGATGCAGTCTTAGCAGGTCTCCAAATACTCACGGTAACACAATCAAGAAGACCTTCTGAGCAGTGAGTAGTGGTGCCGAATTTCACCTTCGTCTTCTTGTCTAGAACGCTATGTCCACCCAATCCCATGTTGCAGTTAGACTCCAAGGATCCCTTCTTTGCTAGAGCTTGCAAAGATTTTTCTCCTCCATGTCAGAGTCTCATATGCCAGACCTATGTACAAATATCATCTGAAGCAATAGAAGTCTCTACCTGACCTGTAACTGTACTACCCTTCAGGTAGTAAAGATTATTTCGACGGACGCCCTTCATTATCACCATTGAGCCTTTGGTCATCTTGAAAGCACCATCTCTAATAGATACCACAAGATCTAAAGTTTTTAAAGCACCAACTGAGATAAAATTCCTTTTGAGTTGAGGTACATACCACACTTCCTTCAATTCTAATACTATCCCATCAAACATCTTGATACGGACTGTACATATCCCTTCCACATTACACGGATGATCATCACTATGACAGTGAATCATTCACATAGCTTCTTAAATATAGAAAACTAGTCCCTTTTTGTACACACATGATAAGTAACTCCTGTATCTAATACCCACTCAGAATTACCTGAGTAACTAACAGTAGGAGTAGTAACAGAGAAAGAGAATATTAATGAGTCTGAGTCTGATCCATCTGCCTGTGAAGTACTCGCTTGAGTACTAACCACTGTACGAGACTTGCCTCGATCTTTGACTTTTTCTTCTTACCCTTGGCCTTTGAACAATCAACCTTCTAGTGCCCTACCTCTTTGCAGAAGGCGTACTAGTTCTTCTTCGGATCTTTGAATCCTAATCTGGACTTCGACCACCCACGATCACCTCTGCCCTTCCGATTGGAACTCCTTCCTCTTATTGCCAATGCCTACATTGATGTACCCCCAGAAAAAGATAGTTTGTCCAGCCTCCATACTTCATAATTCACAAGAGCAGCCGACATCTCACTGTAGTAAGTGTTTGTCTTCCATTGATCGAGGTAAGAGTAAAGGTCTCATACTCTTCTTCAGGAAGAGAATTCAATAGAATCACCGCCTTATCCTCTTCATTGATCTTGACATCCAAATTAAATAGGTCTATAAGAATCTTTGTGTAGCTATTCATGTGTTCGTCAATGGAGAGTCCTTTCTTTGTCTGAAAGCGATAAAGCCTCCTCCTCAACTGCAACCGTGACTCAATGCTCTTCGTCAAATATTTTTTCTCCAGGATCTCCCATAGCTTCCTTGCAGATGTTCCATGCAATACATGATACTTTATGTCTTGTGTCAAAAAGACCTTATCAAGTCACACACCGTTCGATTCATCTTGTCCCAATCTTCTTCTAAAGTAGAATCGCGCTTTTCTCTGACCGTAGAGTATCTTTGAGGTTTGATGCTATCAATGCATCCATCAGCTCACATTCCACATACCAAAGTTTTTCTTACCATCGAACTTTACCACATCAATCCTCAATAGATATGAATTCATGGTCTTCACGATAGATGTACTATCTCTAGCCATCTTCTCAATAGGTCCCTCAAAGCAATGTGGAAAAACAAATAGAGTTAGATCAAGAAACTAGATAAAGATAGGATCTTTACCTTAAAGCGAAACTCTTGAAGAGTTTTCAAAGCGATCGACTCCTTCAAATTTGATCCCTCGAGCAATCCAATTGTTGTTCTTGAGATCGACACACGATCCTATAAACAGTCCCAACGCTACTCCAAGATTGACACACGATCTCCGCCAAATAGCAACCAATGCCCTAGGAATCGACACACGATCCTACGACGAACCTGGGATGCTCTGATGCCACTTGTTACATATGGAAGGTAACAACCCAATTAAGGAATCCACCAATAGAGATAGATGTAGCAGAATTCCAAAGACAAGAACAAATAAACCAAGAGAGAAAGCCAACACACTATTTAACGAGGTTTGACAATTTGTCTACGTCCTCGGGGCAAGGGAAAGAGAGATTTTATTGCTTCAACAATCAATTACAAGAGGATTCAAGAGATACTTTGAGGGATACAATTCATGAGGGCTTTAACCCTTATTTATAGACAGAGAGTCCCAGGTTTTAGGAAACCCTGAATGGATTCGTTTCAAAATCATAAACGAAATTCGAATCCTGAAAGGAGAAGTAGATTCGCGCTCAGATACGCCTATCGACCGATCGGTTGGTCGACCGACCCGTCCCTCTGTCGACTGATCGATCGACCGGGACCAATAGAGAGTCCGGTGTTTCAGTCAGTCGACTTCGATCGACCGCTTACTTGCCACGGTCGACCAGGCAGTCGATAGGGCCGTGCTTGTGCACATCGTGCACGCCAGTCGACCGGGCCCTGTCTCCTGGCCTGCTGCGAGCTGCGTTCTCGCTCCTTTTTGGCTTTTGATCTCTGCGCTATCTCTTCCAATGAGTTTAAAAACTCTTTCGATGTATTTTATCTCCTTTTATCTCTCTTTCTCTCTCCCTACAATCTTTGTTCCCGCTTATCTCTTACTTAGTTCACTTTTATATCGGTTCTCTTTCCAAACATTTCACAGCGATCTATAAATAGTTTTCAACATCCAGTTCAGTAGTTAGTTACTTATGCATAGTTCAAAAATTATTAGCTCATAAAGTATGCGCACTTTATAGTTAACAATTCTATGTTTAGAAGTTAATGTTGTATCATTTTAGGTTGTGTTTTGCTGTTCAAGTCAGAAGTGTGGGTCATAAGTTCTCCTAGAATCTACTCATCGTGCTGATGGGGCTGCTCATCACGTCTAAGTAGGAGATGCTCAGCATCATTTTTTACTAGCTTCTGTATATTTGTTTTTAATTGAGAAAGATCAGATTGAGAGATGAGTTCACTTTTTTTTTCTCCTCATGAGAAAAAGGGGAATGGGAGAAAGAAAAGTGAGACAGAGAGATGAGATATATATAGTGATGGAGAAAGATAGAATATGTTTTTGGTTAAATTGTTAAATAATGGATTAATAGAAATGTTTTAGTAAGGATGATGACCATTATGTGCAGAATTTGTTTCTCCCGGCTTTCAGCAGAAGCAGGCTGAGCAACGGTCAGGACTCCACTACTGAGAGGGATATGATATCATATATTTAGAAAGACAACAATAATTACTTTATAAATAAACTCATCGCCCCTCTAACAACATGCCAATGTAGCTTAACAGTTTCGTTATTTTAACTTTGCCTTGAGGTTCAGGGTTCGAACCCTAGTGTTCTGCATGTGCATTTAATCTATATTTTATTTTTTTTCATTTAAAAGCATATGCGAGCCTGGGCTTTTCGGTGTACATTTAATCTATTTTTTTCTTTTTAAAGCATATGCGGGCTTGGGCTTTTCATCTTCCACTTCCCTTGGATTTTGTGACAGCTTTTCATTTTCACTTTAGAATCTGATACTTTGAAAAAAAAATAGAATTAACAGTTTGAAGATGAAAAGACCCAAGGTTTAAATCTCTCATCTTAATAATTAGATCCTTCTTTCTACATCCCCCCCCCCCCCCAAATTTCTCTTTGTTTCCTTCTCTCCACCCGCTCTGATGTCGTCCTCAATCAGCGCAATGGCTTGCGCAGACGTTGGCTCCCCCTTTTAAGATTGAATGAATTAGTTTTGATATCGATTGAAATGACTTCTAGAAAAGATTGATTATAAAGTTTAATCGAGGAGTTTGCATCTAAACATGTTAGAAGAATGACACTTCTCAAAAAAAATTTGGTGTAGATTTCTATTATTTTGATTTTTCTGTAAAAGGTAATATGTTGAGAAATTATATTAGAAAGGGTCCAATTTTTTTATTTTTGCACAAGGCCCTCGAAATGTTTGAGATGGCCCTGCTCTCTCATATGACACAATTGTAATGGTTTCTACATTTACTTCTTTTTTTCTACTTGTGATTGTTGATCCACTGGGCATATCGTTGTTTTACTGGATTCTCTTAAATAATTGTTAGAGTCCCTGGCTCTTGCTAGAAAACACGGATATTGGCACAGAAAAAAATGATGAACACATACATCAAAAAATTGTTGGCCCAAAGGCCCATCGCTCTAGTTTTGATGATGATTAACTCATGTAGCTATAGTACTAATGATCTTGTGCTTATTTAGTTTCAAATATTTGATCAAGATCTTAGTAGGTATTTAGCTTCAACAAAAGATTTGAAGTCAAATTTTGAAGCTAACACGTGTTGATTCAAGGGCTCACGCATCAAGATCACATCAAGTACTCAAGAGGAGTCTAGCTCATTGGATCAAGATTTGGACCAAGTCAAGAAGGAGAAGAAGATTTTCTAGAGAAGATTTTCAGAAGACTTGAGTCTAGTTTTGTAAGTGTCAAAATTTATTTTTAGACAAAATATAAAGGATAGATTAGTTGTGAATTGCTCAAGTTCATATACACACACACAAAATTTATTTATGTTTTCACAAAATAGTTTTAAGTTTTGGATTTATCAAAACCTATTTAGAGCTTACTGTCAAAAACATAGATATTTCATCTCATATGTGTAGTGGATTATATCCATGCACACTAAGCTTCAAAAGTGTTTAAAATATCTTACTTTTGTATTTGGAGAAGTTTTGAAAAAATCATTTTTCAATGTGGAGATTATTTTTGAAAAATACAGACTTTCGTTTAAGGCAAAAATTCTATATTACAAAAATGGTTTAAAATGTTTACAATATGTGTTGAATTTTGATCACATATTTTTGTACTTCAAAGTATAACTCATTTTTTGTAGATTTTATGTGTTTTTATGGGATTTTATTGAAGTTAAAAAGATCAAGTTTTAATCCCAAAATATTTCAGACTGGCCTTCTGCCGGTCGACCAGACGGTCGACCAGGCCAGAAGTTGGTTGACCAGGTGGTCGACCGATGTACATAAAATGTGCACGGCCAACTAGCTAGTAGGCCTATCGACCCGGCGGTCGACCGTCCAGAGAGCTTTGCTCTCTGGATCTGGCCCCGGTCGACCAGGCGATCGACCGGCCAGAGAGATCTGCTCTCTGGATCTGGCCTTGGTTGACTAAGCAGTCAACCGGTAGGTCTAAGCCTAGGCATGGTCGACCGGGCGGTCGACCGACAGGCTGTAACTGTCAAAAATTTGACCGTTGCCGGTCGACCGGCGGTCAACCGACAGCAGAGTTTTCTGCTGATTTTGACCCCAACGGCTATGTTTTTTAGGGCTATATAATAGGGTTATTTTGGGCTGTTTTTAAATAAGATTAAAGTGGATTTTCAACCTAGTTTTTCCTATCTCTCTAAGAGATTTTCTCCACTTATTTTAGAGCTAAAACTTTCATATCAAAAGGAGAGTTAATCAAGAGTGTTTCCAAAGAGATTTCTTGAGTTCTTCACCACAAATCTATCCTAGTTTTTCTTACATATACTTGAGCTATTCATTGCTATATCAATCCTCTAGGGATCTTTGTTATGAGGGTGTTTTTAGGTGATCCAAGTGTAGAGATCACAAGTGTTCATTCTTGTATTTGATGAGGCAAACTTGCGGGTTCGTGTTGCTTTGAGTTCTTATGGGAGCTCGGTGTAGAGGTGCAGTCTCGACAAGCTAGTGTGCTTGCGTGTGTTATTCTTGCGGGAACAAGAGAGGGATTAGTGAGTCCAAGAGTTCTAGTGTGAACTCCTTGCAGGTGTTGCGACACCGAGTGATCCGGTATGATCATTTTTAGTGGAAATCCTTCATAGTGTTGAAGGCGAGGACGTAGAGAAAGGGTGCTCGAATCTCGAAACAAATCTCTCTGTTTGCGATTGCTCTCTCCATCTCTCACTTGTGTTTATATCTTGCACACTTACATTTCTTATATCTTTATATGCTTGATATACCTTGTGCCTTATTGATATATGCTTGGAATTATTTGCTTACACTTCTATTCAACCAAGAGAGCCATTAAGGCACCTCAACTCTTAATCTAGAGCAATCTTGAAGAGATAGTCCAGAGCCCTTCACCGGGTATTCGGCTACACTCTTGTGTTATACCTTGTATATTTAGCTTAATAGTTTTAATTTGTTTAAATAGTTATAATTCTGTATTATTCATCATTACATTAGCTTGTCACCTATTCACCCCCCCTCTAGGTGACCTACAAGTGGTATCAGAGCTTGGTGCTCTTGATTGGGGTCTAACAACTTTGAGTTAAAGATCCTCATTTTAGCTAATCATATTATTTGTTTACACACACATGGATTTCATGACACCTCCCATGTTTGATATTCTTAACATCCAAATTTAGAAAGTTAAGATGTCAATATACCTCAAAGCCTAGGTATTCATGTTATTTTGCCACTATTAAAGATTCATATTATTTAAATGGCAAAAATCTTGAGGCTAATGTAAAAGTCCTTCATGCTTTAAGATCTACCCTAAATGATGAATATTTATGTAGGGTTGCTAATTTTGATTCTGCTTTTGTAGTATGGAACACTCTAGTCTTTCCTGGTGAACAAAAGCAATACTATGGCGGGAGCGACTCAGATGATGAAAGTGAGGCTTCAAGCATATACTACATGTGTTGACCCAAAGGCCCATCACTCTAGTTTTGATGATGATTAACTCATGTAGTTATAGTACTAATGATCTTGTGTTTATTTAGTCTCAGATTTGTGATCAAGATCTTAGTAGGTGTTTAGCTTCAACAAAGGATTTCAAGTCAAAGTTTTGGAGCTAGCATGTGTTGATTCAAGAGCTTATGCATCAAGACCACATTAAGTACTTAAGAGGAGTCTCTAACTCGTTAGATCAAAGTTTGGACCAAGTCAAGAAGGGAAGAAGACTTCAAGTGAAGAACTTCAAGAGAAGAATTATGTCTAGGTTTGTTTTGTTAAGATTTTATTTTTAGATAAAATGTAAAGGATAGAATAGTTGGTGGATTGCTCAAGTATCATATACACTCACACACAAGATTTATATGAGTTTTTATAAAAGAGTTTTCATTTTGAAAAATACAAAAGAATTTTCATTTTAGAAAAACACCGTTTTGGTTTTTGGAGTTTCATATATACATGTGTTTTAACAAAAATTATTTTAGAGCTTAATATCAAAATCATAGATATTTCATCACATATGTGTAGTGGATGATATCTATACACACTAAGCTTTAAAAGTGTTTAAAATATCGTGTTTTTGTATTTGGAGAAGTTTTAGAAAAATTAATTTGGAAAATATGGTTTTTTGTTTTAGCCAAAATTTCAAGTTATAAAAATAGTTCAAAATTTTTGTAGCATGTTTTGTTTTTTACTCAAACATGTTTGTATATCAAACTATAATACTAAACTTATTTTTGCAGATTTTTAGAGATTTTATAAGATTTTATTAAAGGAAAAATGACAAATTTTTAATCCCTAAAACATACTGTTTTGGCTTCTGCCAGTCGACTGCACGGTCGACCGAGCTAGAGGTCGGTCGACCGGGCGGCCACCGACGTGCACAAAACATGCACACCTTGTTTGGCTGGAGGGCCGATCGACCGACCCGGTCGACCACCAGAGAGTTCTGCTCTCTGGAAATGGGCACGGTCGACCGGGCGGTCGACCGGCAAAGAGCTCTGCTCTTTGTATTCAGGCCACGGTCGACCAGGCGGTCGACCGCTGGCCCAACGGTCAGAAATCTGATCATTGGCCGGTCGACCGCCAGCAGTCCAGACTGCTGACCTGGCCTGCAACGGCTAGTTTTTGAGGAGCCTATAAATTGGGCTTCTCTTAGGCTGTTTTACATAAGATTTTTGGAGAGTTTCAAAGCTAATTTTTCCCTCTATTTCAGAGGTTTTCTCCGCTTGTTTAAGAGCAAATATTTTCAAATCAAAAGGAAAGTTTATCAGAGTGCTTTGTAAAAGTGATTCTTTGAGTTTCCTCCACCGAATCAATCCAAGTTTTTCTCACACACTCTTGAGCTTTTCATTTCTAAATCCATCCTATAGGAGAGTTGTTTTAGGTGATCAAAGTATTGTGATCACCAAATTCTCATTCTTGTTTTGAGGAGGCGGACTGCGGTTTCACGGTGTTTCGAGTTATAGTGAGAACTATTATAGAGGTGCAGCCTCAGCAAGCTTGCGAGCTTGCGGTGTGTTGTTCTTGCGGGAGCAAGAGAGGGACTAGAGAGTCCAAGGAGTTCTAGTGTGAACTCGCTTGTAGGTGTTGCGACACCGAGTGATCCGTTGAGATCTGTTTTTAGTGGAAATCCTTAGTGTTGAAGGCGGGAACGTAGAGTAAGTGTGCTCGAACCTCGAAACAAATCTCCCGTGCTTGCGATTACTCTCACTCTATCTCTCACTTATCTTTATATCTTGCTTATGCTTATTGCTCATATCTTTACTTGCTTGATATATTTATGCTTATATTGTTATATGCTTGGGGATTGTTTGCTCACACTTGTATTCAACCAAGAGAGCCAAAGCGGCACCTCAACTCTTATCTAGAGGAATCTTGAGGAGATAATCCAGAGCCCACGGGGAATCCGGCTACACTCTTAGGTTATACTTAATGTGTTATACTTAAGAATTTGTAGTTTGCATAAATAGTTTTAATTCCGCATTAATTCATCATTAGATTAGCTAGTCACCTATTCACCCCCCTCTAGGTAAATTCAATTGGTATCAGATCCAAGTGCTCTTGATTTGGGTCTAACAATCTTGAGTTAAAGATTCTCATTATAGCTAATCATAATATTTGTACACACACACATGGATTCATGTCACCTCTCACTTTTGACATTCTTAACATCCAAACTTGGAAGGTTAAGATGTCTATGTACCTCAAAGGCCTAGGCATTCATGTTTATTTTGCTACCATTATGATTCATATTTTAATAATAGCAAGTATCTTGAGGTTAACTCAAAAGCCATCCATATATTATAGAGTACCCTAAATGATAAATATTTATCTAGGGTTTCTAATCTTGATTCGGCTTTTGTAGTTTGGAACACCATAGTCTCCCTTGGAGAATAAGAACAATACTATGCGAGGAGTGACTCGGATGTTGGAAGTGAAGCTTCCAACGTATGCTACATGGTCCAAGGGGATAACCCCTTGAGATAAACTCCGAATCCGAGCTTGATGAGGATGTTGATATGCCATATGATGAACTTGCATCTTTTTGTAAACAACTCCTTGAAAAATATGATTTGCTTAAAAAGGAAAATAAGAATTTGAAAAAGAAATATGACTCCATTTTAAAAGAAAATGATTCTTTTAAAATAAAGTTGCATGCATAGTAAAAGAAAATGAATTTTTGAAAAATGAGAATATTTCCTTATCTTCAAAATTAAAAGATCTTTGTGAAGGAAATAAATCTTTGAAAAATAAAATTAGTTTGATGGAAAAACAAAGGAAGTTGCTTTGAATGAAAATAACTCTTTAAAAGAAAAGTTATTTCAAAAGAAAAAGAAAATATTTCTAACAAGAAAAAAATAATGATTCTCATTCTCACCATGCTTTACATGCTACTATTGATAAAATGAGATTAAATTTTTAAAAAATAGAATAGATTGTTTAAGCTCAACTTTGAGCAAATGTGCATTTAACTATTCTAAATTGGAAACCTTGTTTCAAAGGAAACAAGCTCCACATGTTCATGCACATCACCCACAACATACATATGCACAATTTGCATGTCATGATCACACTCATACACATATGCATGATAGAGTGTACAGTGTACACATGGCGACCACAAAGGCCATTTAGCAAGATTTTGTTATGATAGAATAAATTCTTTAAATTTTGCTAATAAGAATGTTTAGGTTCCTTACAATGCTAACCCCCGAGGACCCAAAAGAAAATGGGTACCAAAATCTCACCTTTTGTATTTGATCTAGGTATGGGCTCTCACATGACGTGAGAGAGTTGGTGCCTTGGTGGTGGATGCTCATGGACTAGATGGACACACATATTATTACACCGCTATCAAGGAAGTTTGGTAGGACAATCACCACATTTTTGGAGACTTAGAGTATAGTTCTTTGGTTTGGTAACTATCTCTAAACTCATATTTTATTTACATGCTTTTATAATTGATGATTTTTAGCATGTGTTAGTGTTTGTTAAAATAATCATGTTTTATGCTTCATGTGGTAAATACTTTGTCTAGATGTAGTTTTTATCAAAACTTGTGTATATACTTGTATAAGTAGTGAGCAACAATTTGATTCATATATGTTTACACTTCATTACTCATTTGTACTTACTACATGCACTTGTATAGCTTAGTTTTGATGATTCACTCATTTACACTTGTTTTGCCTATTTTCATGTTTTTGCTTCATGTATATATAATCTTTTGTTTAAAACTAATAAATATACATGTATGCCCCTGAGTCACTTGCTTTCATGCAAATTACATTATGGACTCATTTTAGTTTAGGATATGTATGTATATTGTTAGCCTTGAATAAATCATACATATACCTTAAAGTTTATTTTTGAATGAAAATAAATCTTTATGATTTTCATATTTGTTTGATAAAATGAATTTTCATGTTTTTCACATGATTGATGTTTTTGAGCCTTATTGCTTAGTTTCATGGAAAATGCTGCTTACATGATTATTGTGCACTCACATTTCATTTGTTTACTCGTGATATTGTTTTCATGAGAAATTTTGAACTGTATAGATTTCGAGTGTCATCTTTTGTGTATTTAGTATAATTCATGAGATACACATGTTTTGTTGTTATGTTTGAAGGATCTTTAACTAGTTTTTTCAAAATTATTTTAACTAGTTATTTATTATTCATTTGGTAGTATTTTCAATGATAAAAATATTTTCAAACTCTTGTTTTTGAAAACCCCTATCAAACCTTTCAAGGGCGGACGGATGGGCGGCCATGCCTTGTATGCTCAAACTAATATCTTTTGTCATGTGCATGAAAAGGGTGAATTTTTATGAGTTATACACTTGCTTCTCATCATATTTTCAATTGGTATTTCAATTAATATCTCTTTATATACTCATAATTTTTTTCTATATATGCATACTTTAAATTTCAAATTATATCAATTTCTATTGGTATTTTTATTTTCATACATATATGATATGTTTGTGCTTGATTTACGATTTATTTACATGTTCAAAGCACAAAGTTTGTTTATGCTAAACTTGATTTAAATCTTGATTTTCAATTGGTATCTCATTGATATTTTAATAAGCTTATGCATTATTTTAAATTGGTATTTTTATTGATATCAAAATTTACAATATACTTCAATTGGTATCAATATGTTTCAATTTCCAATTGGGTTAAATTTCATTTGGTATCAATATGTTTTACCTATTTGGTATCAAAATTTACCATATATTTCAATTGGTATATATGTTTCAAAATATTTTCTTTCATTGATATAAAAATGTACAAGTGTTTCAATTTCAATTTGTATCACATATTTCCTATTTCATATGGTATCAAAATCTTGTGATATCTCAAATTGATTTGTTAGTTTAAGAAAAATTCAAAATTTGTATTGTTTATTTACAATTGGTACCTTAAAAGATTTACAAATGGTATCTCAAAATTTGTTTAAGTAATTATCAAAATTAGTGTTAAAAATATTTTGATATGTATTGTTTATATGCAAGGAGAGCTTAACATCCCTTCTACATATAGATTCATGTTGAGTGTATCTTATATTGAGGAGGTTGACATCTCTTCTTTATATAATACACGTGTGGGGGGGGAGCTTCACATCTCCACTTATGTATTATATATTATTAGTTATGTGAGTTAGGGCTTATCATCCCTTCTTCATATAATGCATGTATGTAGGGAAGTTAACTTAGCGTCTTCCTCTTCATGAATGTATATCGCATATATATCTTTATTGTTGATTTGGTTTTTACCCCTTTGTTGATGATTGACAAAAATGGGAGAAAGATTTTGAGTTTATATATGCATATTTGTGTTTTTGAATATATTGAGTTTATGCATCTTATGTTTTTTACAAAATGAGAAGAATGATTAAAGTTCAAACAAAAATGGGGAGAAATTTTTTGGGAAAAAGAACTTTTGATTTATGCATGTTTCTCTCACCTTATTGATGCATATATATATATATATATATATATATATATATATATATATATATATATATATATATATATATATATATATATATATGTTTAGTTTTATGTACTTTATTGATGATTAACTCATGTAGTTATAGTACTAATGATCTTGTGTTTATTTAGTCTCAGATTTGTGATCAAGATCTTAATAGGTGTTTAGCTTCAACAAAGGATTTCAAGTCAAGTTTTGGAGATAGTACGTGTTGATTCAAGAGCTTATGCATCAAGATCACATCAAGTACTCAAGAGGAGTCTAACTCTTTGGATCAAAGTTTGGACCAAGTCAAGAAGGGGAAGAAGACTTCAAATGAAGACCTTCAAGAGAAGACTTGTGTCTTGGTTACACTCTTAGGTTATACTTGGTGTGTTTGCTTAAGAATTTGTAGTTTGCATAAATAGTTTTAATTCCGCATTAATTCATCATTAGATTAGCTAGTCACCTATTCACCCTCCCTCTAGGTGATTTCAACATGGTCCAAGGGGATAACCCCTTTGAGGTAAACTCCGAATCCGAGCTTAATGAGGATGTTGACATGTCATATGATGAGCTTGCTTTATTTTGTCAACAAATTCTTGAAAATATAATGTGCTTAAAAAAATAATAAAAGATTGAAAAATAAATTTGAATGCATTTCAAAAGAAAATGAATTTTTGAAAACGGAGAATATTTCCTTGTCTTCTAAATTAAATGATATTTGTATAGGAAATAATTCTTTGAAAAATAAAATCACTTTGATGGAAAAAGAAAAAGAAATTGTTTTGAAAGAAAATCACTCTTTGAAAGGAAAATTGTTTCAAAAGAAAAGGAAAATATTTCTAAAAGGAAAAAGACCATTGATTCTCATAATGATACTGATCATGTTTTTCATGCTACTGTTAATAAAAATGAGATTCAAGTCTTGAAAAATAAAATTGAATGTTTGAGCTCATCTTTGAGCAATTGTGTATTTAACAATTCTAAATTGGAAACCTTATTTCAATAGAAACAAGCTCCTCATGTTCATGCACATAACCCACGGCATACATATGCACACTATGTACATCATGATCACACTCATTCTCATATGCATGCTAGAGTGTATAAATATACACATTGTGGCCGCAAAGGCCATCTTGCAAGATTTTGCTTTGATAGGTTAAATCATATAAATTTTGCAAATAAAAATGTCTGGGTACCTTATAATCCTAACCCCCGTGGACCCCAAAGAAAATGGGTACCAAAATCTCTATCATTTGTATTTGATATAGGTGCGGGCTCTCACAAAACGTGAGAGGTATGGTGTCTTGGTGGTGGATGCATAAGCTAGATGGACATACCCTATTGATGCATCGCTATCAGGATGTTTGATGGGAGGACCACCATACTTTGGAGACCTAGAGATGACTCCTATTGGTTTTAGTGACTATCTCTAACTCCCATTTGTATTTACATGCTTTAATAAAAATGTTTTTAGCATATTTTTGTTTCAATGCCTATTATGTTAAATAATCATGTTTTGTGCTTCATGTGGTGAATACTTGTTTAGATGTAGTTTTCATTAAAACTTGTGTCTATACTTGTATAAGTAGTGAGTTACACTTGATTATTATATGCTTGTGTCTTATTGCGCATTTGTACTCATTACATGTACATGTATAACCTAGTTTTTATGATTCTTTCATTTACACTTGTTTTCCTTATTTTTTTATATGGTTTGCTTCATGTATATGTTGTTTCTGTCTAAAACTTATAAATATACATGTATACCCTTGAGTCACTTGCCTTCATGCAAATTTTATTATGGACTCGGTTGTGTTTGGGATATGTGTGTATATTTTTAGTTTTAATAGAACATACATATACCTTGAAGTTTGTTTAATTTTAATGAAAATTTTAGTTTTGATGATTTTCATGTTTTTGATAAAAAAATTTCATGTTTGTTTTGAGCCTTATTGACTATTTCATGAATATGCTATTCACATGATTCTTTTGCACTCACATTATTTTTATTTACTTATGACTTTGTTTCATGAGCACATTTTTGAGCTTTATAGATTTCGAGTGTCACCCTTGTGTATTTAGCTTTCTTCATGGAAGATATGATTTGTTTTCATGTTTGAAGGATCTTTAACTAGTTACTTCAAAAATTATTTTAAACTAGTATTTATTCTTCATTTGGTAGTGTTTTCAATTTACAACTATTTTCAAATCTTATTTTTGAAAACTTCTACTCTTTAAGGGCGGATGGTTGGGCGACCATGCCTTTTATGCTCTAAATTGAATATCTTGTAACATGTACATGAATAGGGTAGATAGTTATGAGTTATACACTGATCTTCATGGAATTTTATTTTTGTATACTCATATATGCTTTCTTATATATGTATGAATTGAACTTCAATTAAGTATCAATGTCAATTGGTATTTCTATTTTCATACATATATATGATTTGATTGTGCTTGTTTTACAATATTTACATGTTTAAAGCACAAATTATGTTTATGCTAAGTTTGACTTAATTTAAATGTTAATTGGTATCTTAATGAGCTTATGCATTGTTTTCAATTGTATCAAAAATCTACTATTGGTATCTTAAAATTTTATTTATTTACAAGTGGTACCAAGTTTTATTTTGTCAACTACAATTTAATTTCATTGGTATCAAAATTTACTTTGTTGACTTAAGAAATTTCAAAATTTGTTGATATATATTGCCTATATGCAAGGGAGCTTAACATCTTCTCTATATATGAATTCATGTTGAGTGTATCTCATATTAAGGAGTTTAACATCTCTTCGTTATGTGGTACACGTGTGCAGGGGGAGCTTAACATCTCCGCTTATACATTGTATATTATACTTTATGTGGGTTAGGGTCTTGTCATCCCTTCTTCATATAATGCATGTATACAGGGGGAGTTAACTTAACGTCTCTCCTCTTCATGAATGCATATCACATATATATGCTTATTGTTTGCTTTGTTTTCCCCCTTTGTTGATGAATTGACAAAAGGGGAAGAAGAATTTTGAGAGTTTATATGTGCATGTTTATTTTCTTGTTTATGCAAATTAGGGAGAAGAATTTTGTGAGTTTAAGCATATATGTTTGTGTTTGGTTTATGCACTTTATTGAATATCTTTATGTTTATTGCTATGCATGAGTTAAGGAGGAGCTTCCATGAAGCTTAACTTTAATCCATGCATATATAACTCCATGACTTTTGTCATCATCAAAAAGGGAAGATTGTTGGCCCAAAGGCCCATTGCTTTAGTTTTGATAATGATTAACTCATATAATTATAATACTAATGATCTTGTGCTTATTTAGTTTCAGATATTTGATCAAGATCTTAGTAGGTGTTTAGCTTCAACAAAAGATTTGAAGTCAAGTTTTTGAAGCTAGCACGTATTGATTCAGGAGCTCGCGCATCAAGATCACATCAAGTACTCAAGAGAAGTCTAGCTCATTGGATTAAGCTTTAGACCAAGTCAAGAAAGAGAAGAAGATTTTCAGAAACTTGAGTCTAGTTTTGTAAGTGTCAAGATTTATTTTTAGATAAAATGTAGAGGATAGATTAGTTGTGTATTGCTAAAGTTCATATACACACACACAAAATTTATTTGTGTTTTCACAAATAGTTTTAAGCTTTGGATTTATCAAAACCTATTTTAGAGCTTATTGTCAAAAACATAGATATTTCATCTCATATGTGTAGTGAATCATATCCATACATACTAAGCTTCAAAATATTTAAAATATCTTGTTTTTATATTTAGAGAAGTTTTGGAAAAAAATCATTTTTCAATGTGGAGATTATTTTTGAAAAATACAGACTTTTATTTAAGGCAAAAATTCTATATTACAAAAATGGTTCAAAATGTTTGCAATATGTGTTGAATTTTGATCACATATATTTATACTTCAAAGTATTTTAAAGAACTCATTTTTATAGATTTTATGTGTTTTTATGGGATTTTATTGAAGTTAAAAAGACCAAGTTTTAATCCCAAAATATTTCAGACCTGGCCTTCTGCCGGGTCGACCGGGCGGGCGACTGATGTGCACAAAATGTGCAAGGCCAACTGGCTAGTGCGCCGGTCGATCAGGCGGTCGACCGGCCAGAGAGCTCTACTCTCTGTATCTGGCCTCAGTCGACCCGGCGGTCGACCGATAAGTCTAAGCCCAGGCACGGTCAACCAGCATTCGACCGGCAGGCTACAACTATCAGAAATTTGACCGTTGGCTGGTCATCCAGCCGGTCGACTGACAGCAGAGTATTCTGCTGACTTTTACCCGGCGGCTATGTTTTTTTAGGGTATATAATGGGGCTGTTTTGGGCTGTTTTACATAAGATTTGAAGGGGTTTTCAAGCTAGTTTTTTTGTCTCTCTAAGAGATTTTTTCTATTTATTTTAGAGCTAAAACTTACATATCAAAAGGAGAGTTAATCAGAGTGTTTTCAAAAGAGATTTCTTAAGTTTTTCACCACAAATCTATCCTAGTTTTTCTCACACATACTTGAGCTATCCATTGCTATATCAATCCTCTAGGAATCTTTGTTGTGAGAGTGTTTCTAGGTGATCAAAGTGTAAAGATCACCAAGTGTTCATTCTTGTATTTGAGGAGGCGAACTTGCGGGTTCGTATTGTTTCGAGTTCTTGTGGGAGCTCGGTGTAGAGGTGTGGCCTCGGTAAGCTAGTGTGCTTGCGTGTGTTGTTCTTGCGGGAATAAGAGAGGGACTAGTGAGTCCAAGAGTTCTAGTGTTAACTCCTTGTAGGTGTTGCGGTACCAAGTAATCCGATGGGATCATTTTTAGTGGAAATCCTTCATAGTGTTTAAGGCGGGGACGTAGAGCAAGGGTGCTGGAACCTCGAAATAAATCTCCTGTGTTTGTGATTGCTCTCTCTATCTCTCACTTGTGTTTATATCTTGCATGCTTACATGCTTATATCTTTATATGCTTGATATATCTTGTGCCTTATTGATATATGCTTGGGATTATTTGTTCACACTTGTATTCAACCAAGAGAGCCATTGAAGCACCTCAACTCTTAATCTAGAGGAATCTTGAGGAAATAGTCCAGAGCCCTTCATCGGGAATTCGGCTACACTCTTGTGTTATACCTTGTGTATTTAGCTTAATAGTTTTAATTTGCTTAAATAGTTTTAATTCTGTATTATTCATCATTAGATTAGCTTGTCACCTATTCACCCCCCCTCTAGGTGACCTACAAAATTACAAAGAGTATCATTATTTTTTTGGACACTTTTATCTTCAGAGAATAGTCCAAAATGCCCCTCATTCTTCCTCATTCTTCCTTCCCCATTTGCCAAATTAATATCACGTTGAACACAAATTGCTAAGGTGCCATGAGATGTAGATTATCCGAGAATATCCACACCCGAATCTGACTCTAACTGGATGCGAATATTATTTTTTTAATCTGTCAATATCCGTATCCGTATTCGAAGGTTAATGCGGATATGGACATGGCAAAGATAATATTAATCCATATCGATCCGTAATCCAATGATTGAATGCTTGATAATGATATCCGTATGGAAGTGACTATTCTTTAATGGAATAAGGCAATATATAGATTTTGATATTATGAGTTAGTGAAACAGTAATAGTCGAAAATGTCTGATTCATGTAAGAGTGGCAAGAGATATTTTGGGCATTTCGACATCAACCATGGTATCCGAATTAGTATTTAACACCACATGTCATATAATCCATTGCAATAAAAGCCAAATGACAGTAGATACAGTGAAAGCATTGATATGTACACAATAATATCATAGTATGTATTACATTTTATATTGTTGTAAATGGGATAAAAAGTAATATAAGTATATCTACTTAGTTTATCCGTAACCATATCCATTTTTGAATATCTGATTAGTATTTGCATCTGATCTGCTAACATTCGATTCGTATCCGATATCTGATTTTATCAGATACAGATATTATTTTTTTATATCCGCTAATATCCGTATCAAAGTTGAGTGCGGATATAGATATGATAAAAACAATATTTGATATGTATTCAATCCAATGGCACCACTACGAACTGCTTGTGCACCGCATTGTTTCAGGGCCATACTTACCAGTCACCTCACAAATTATTAGAGGCGAGGACATTAATATTCACTGGCCCACCAGCACATCCCAGTCATCGCGGCTCGCACTAGAGGGCATGCAAGCGTTGACTCTGTAAATAAAAGCAAGAGAAGGGGAAGTTCCAAAGAATGGTTGTCTAGCTGTTAAGCTCTGCACAGGTACAGATATTAGCACATAAACAATTGATTAAGGCACACATCAAAATATTACAAAGAGTGTCATTATTTTTTTAACACTTTTACCCTCAGAAAAAGTACAAAAGGCACACAAACAACCACAATCAGTAGCCAAATATTAGATTTTCAAAAGATGTCAAATAATCATTTTGGTCTTGGATTTTAAAAAGATAAGTTTGAAAAACCTACACATGTTGGTCTTGGATTTTCAAAAATAATGTTGGAAAATCTACACATTTTTACAAAAAGAATAATCATAATTCATATAATACTTTTGTTAAAAGAAATACTGATACTATTATAAAAAGAATTAGTAACAAATATATATGGATTCCTAAACATCTAAATATTGTGGATAAAAATGCTTATATTGCATCATATATATATCATGTATGTAATTCTTATAATTATGTTTATACTAACAAATGAAAATCAAATTCAAATTGGGTTTGGGTTCCAAAAGACTAATTTTTTTGACCTTGTTATTATAGGTACCATATAAAATGTTTTATCATATAGGTACCATATATAAAAAAGTGAATACTTGACAGAAAATTATTTCAAACATATAATGCATCATATATGTATGCCATGATATATTTTATGCAGGGGGAGAATACTTGTTATCTATATTTGTTATAACTTGTTCTCTGTAGGGAGAGTTACTCTGTAGGGGTTTTCGTGTACACAGCTTGTCATCATCAAAAAGGGGAGAATGTTGGAACTTACAGCTTGATGATAATAGATTTTGATGATAACAAATGTGATGCAGGTACATTGGAACTTAATCTTAACAGTTAGTACTGACTTCTAATTGCTTAAGATTATTCAAGGATATTTACTACATTTGTGTACTTTTTAGAAATTTATTAAAAGCCTTGATCACACAAAAAATAGTCTGATAGTCGACTTATCTCCTTGTATAGTCGACTAACATATCCTATAGTCGACTTGCTATGTTATATAGTCGACTAAGTATCTTCACAGAAAAATTTCAGTTCTCTGTTTGTTGACTGTAATCAATATTAGTCGACTACCCTTATATCTAGTCGACTAGTTTTAATTTTCAGAGACTTATCATTCTGTGTCAGCCTTCTATAGTCGACTTGATCTTTAGGCTAGTCAACTAACCCAGGCAAAACTTCTTACAGTAGTCGACTACTCTCATATCCTAGTCGACTAACTACAGTTTCTAACTGTTATTCAGTTTTGATTTTTTAGTATTTTCTGCAATGTTTTGATTTTCAAATTTGAGTTGAACTGACCATTGATTCACCTATAAATAGAGATGTTTTCCTTGGAGGTAATCACTAATTAAAAATCATAAGTTTCTGTCCAAAACTCTATTGAAAATTCTGTTTTTCAGAAAACTAGTTTTCACTTTCTATTCTTCACACAATTCCAATTCTTTTGTAAAGAATTCTGAAAGTTCTCCTATAAGATACCTTGTTCACAATCACGTACAAATTTCAAGACTTATAGGATACATTATAATCAATCAAAGAGTTGTTATTTTCTTGGTGCAGAGAAGAATTGTACAAATTTGGCAAAAGGTGATTTATCAAGTAGTGTACAAGGAGTTGATTTTGGAGTGTATCAAAATTAGGATAAGAAAATCTCAAGCGCGTACAAGGACCGAATCAGGATAAAATCTCTCACGTTTGCGTTTGCATTTTTCTGAGATTTATTCTGTGCAATTTTCTTTCCTGCAAGCAGTTTATTTTTATTAAAAGTTTATAAACACTATTCATCTCTTCTTTACTGTTTGTGTTGCCTTATTTATAGATCCTACAGTGGGCACCCCAATGGAAGAGCCCGGGGCAGCCATGCAGGCGTGGAGGACTAACGTGGCAGTGGGAAGGTGGAGGGTCCTATTCTTGGAAAGGAGCCTCATTAGGCCATGAGCTGGCACTCCCTGTCACTGTCACGGACCTTGTTGGCTTGCTATGATCTGCTCACATTTGGTGGATTTAACTACAATCAACATAAGTCGACTAACCCTTATATCTAGTCGACTAGTTTTAGTTTTCAGAGACTTATCATTCTGTGTCAGCCTTCTATAGTCGACTTGATTTTTAAGCTAGTCGACTAACCCAGGAAAAAGTTCTTATAGCAGTCGACTACTCTCATATCCTAGTCGACTAACTACAGTTTCTGACTGTTATTCAGTTTTGATTTTCTGGTATTTTCTCTAATGTTTTTATTTTCAAATTTGAGTTGATAACTTTCCTAACTGACCATTGATTTCACTCATAAATAGGGATGTTATCCTTGGAGGTAATCACCAATTAAAAATCATAAGTTTGCTTTCCAAAACTGTTGAAAATTCTGTTTTTCAGAAAACTAGATTTCACTTTCTGTTCTTAACACAATTCCAATTCTTTTATGAAGAATTCTGAAAGTTCTCCTATAAGATACCTTATTCACAATCACGTACAAATTTCAAGGCTTATAGGATACATTATAATCAATCAAAGAGTGTTGTTTTCTTGGTATAGATAAGAGTTGTACAAATTTAACAAAAGGTCTTTTATTAAGTAGTGTACACGGAGTTGATTTTGGGGTATATCAAAATCAGGATAAGAAAAATCTCAAGCAGGTTACTTGGGGACTGGACTAGGTCACGAAGACTGAACCAGGATAAAATCTCTCATGTTTGCGTTTGCATTTTTCTGAGATTTATTCCGTGCATTTTTCTTTCCTACAAGCTGTTTATTTTTAGTAAACGTTTATAAACACTATTCATCTCTTCTTTACTATTTGTGTTGCCTTATTTATAGATCCTACAGTGGGCACCCCAACGAAGGAGCCCAGGGCCGCCATGCAGGCGCGGAGGACTAACGCGGCAGAGGGGAGGTAGAGGGTCCTGTTATTGGAGAGTAACCTCATCAGGCCATGAGCTGGCACTGCCTGTCACTGTCACGGAACTTGTTGGGTTTTTGTGATCTGCTCACATTTGTTGGATTTAACTGCAATCAACATAAGTCGACTAACCCTTATATCTAGTCGACTAGTTTTAATTTTCAGAGACTTATCATTCTGTGTCAGCCTTCTATAGTTAACTTGATCTTTAGGCTAGTCGACTAACCCAAGCAAAACTCTTATAGTAGTCGACTACTCTTATATCCTAGTCGACTAACTATAGTTTCTGACTGTTATTCAGTTTTGATTTTTCAGTGTTTTCTTTAATATTTTAATTTTCAAATTTGAGTTGATAACTTTCCTAACTGATCATTGATTTTACTTATAAATAGAGATTTTGTCCTTAGAGGTAATCACCATTTAAAAATCATAAGTTTTCTATCCAGAACTCTATTGAAAATTCTATTTTTCAGAAAACTAGTTTTCACTTTCTATTCTTCATGCAATTCCAATTCATTTGTGAAGAATTCTGAGATTTCTCCTATAAGATACTTTGCCCACAATCACGTACAAATTTCAGGGCTTATAGGATACATTGTAATCAATCAAAGAGTTGTTATCTTCTTGGTGTAGAGAAGAGTTGTACAGATTTGGCAAAAGGTGTTTTGTCAAGTGGTGTACAAAGAGTTAATTTTGGGGTGTATCAAAATCAGGATAAAGAAAATCTCAAGCGGTTACTTAGGGACTGGACGTAGGTCACGAGGACCAAAACAGGATAAAATCTCTCGTGTTTGCATTTGTATTTTTCTGAGATTTATTCTATGCATTTTTCTTTCCTGCAAGTAGTTTATTTTTATTAAAAGTTTATAAACACTATTCATCTCTTCTTTAATGTTTGTGTTGCCTTATTTATAGATTCTACAATTGGTATCAGAGCTAAGTTGTAGTGTTCAAGGATGACAACAGAGTTTCCTTCATCATAATTCAAAGAAGAACATTCTACACATCGTCCACCATTATTTGATGGATCAAATTACAACTATTGGAAGTGTTGACCCAAAGGCCCATCAATCTAGTTTTGATGATGATTAAGTCATGTAGTTATAGTATTAATAATCTTGTGTTTATATAGTTTCAGTTATTGATCAAGATCTTAGTAGGTGCTTAGCTTCAACAAAGAAGTTTTAAAGCTAACATATGTAGATTCAAGAGCTTGCGCGTTAAGATCGCATTTAATACTCGGGTGGAATCAAGCTCTTTGGATTGTATTTGGATCGAGTCAACTTGAAGAAGGAGTTCTACAAGAAGACTTTGGTTTGTCTAGTTTAATTTGTGTTTAGATCTTGTGTAAAGATAGACTAGTGTTGATGTGCTTAGGTTCACACACATACACACAAGTTTAATACGTTTGGTTTTCGATTTAACCGGTTTTGGATTTCAAATATACATATAGATGATTTTCATGAATAGATAGAATCAAAACATGTTTACATGGCTTAATGTATATTGAATTTCATCTATATACATCTATGCTTCATATATTAAAAAAAAACTTATTTTGATGATTCTATTTCATGTGTTTAGAGTTTTGTAATCAACAAAACTTATTTGGATTTATTGTCAAAAATATAGATATATCTTTTACATGCCTATTGGATTCCATCCATACACAACATACTTCAAAAGTGTTTCAATATCATGTTTTTGTATTTATACAAGTTTTGGAGAAAACGGATTTTCATTTTAAAATCTAAGTTTTGAAAAATACTGATTTTATGTTAAAGCTTAATTTTTATATCACAAAAATAGTTCAAATAGTTTGTAATATGTGTTGCTTTTTATCACACATATTTGTTCTTCAAATATTTATAAGAACTGATTTTTTTTAGAATTTATGAGATTTTATTGGAGTTAAAAAGACAAGTTTTCAATCCCTAAAACCTGTTTCTGAGCCTGCTGGCGATCGACCGATTGGTTGACTGGACCGGTGCTCAGTCGATCGGGTCGGTTGATCGATGTGCACAAGGACGTGCACAAGACCAAACTATAAGGCCGGTCGACCGGGCGATTGACCGACTGTAACTACGCAACTCTCGGGTGTGCCGGTTAACCAAGCAGTCGACCGACAAACTATATGCCTTAAGCTTAGTCGACCGGGCGGTCGACCTGTGGCTCAACGGTCAGAAATATGACAGTTGTCCGTCGACCGGAAGGTCGAAATGACTTTTTCTGGCTGTCAACGGCTATATTCTTGAGGGCCTATATAAAAGGGTTCTCTTGGGTTGTTTTCAATAAGATTTCTAAAGAGTTTTTCTTCAAATCTTTTAAGTGTTTAGCAGCAAGTTTTAAATAAGTTTTTGAGACAAAAGTTTTATTCTTCATTTGTTTTCAAAGTGTTGGAAAAATCAAAGAAAAGAGAGTCTTTGGGAAATTGATTTTGATCTTTATTTTCATATCTATTTAGTATTCTTCCCAAGTGTTTTTTCTTTGTCATTTTTCTTTCCAAACACTTTATTTTCTCACACTTGAGCTATCATTCTAATCCTATTTATAGGATCATGTTTTTGTGAGGAAAAAATGTTTGTGGTCTATTGTGATCACCAAGTGTTATTTGTGGTCTATTGTGATCACCAAGATTGTAATCTTTTCTTTGTTTTGGCTTTGTGCCTATCCCTCTTGTGTAGAGGTAATTGTGATTTGGCTTTGTGATTGTGGCTTGACTTTATGCCTTATCCCTCTTGTGTAGGGTGATTGTTGTTTGGCTTTGTGCCATATCCCTCTTGTGTAGAAGTGATTGTGATTTGGCCTTATGCCTTATCCCTCTTGTGTAGAGGTGATTATAGTTTGCTTTGTGCCTTATTCCTCTTGTGTAGAGGTGATTGTATTTTAGCTTTGTGCCTATCCCTCTTGTGTATAGGTGATTATTTTGAGAGAGGAGTAGTGTACTCTAAGTGTAGAGTTGTAATTTTTAGATGGAGGTCCCTTTGTGGAAGGCCCTATGTGGACATATAGTGAAAATCCTTCTGTGTGAAGGTGGGGATATAAAGCAGTGGCTCGAACCTCGAAACATATTGTGTTGTTTGCATTTGATTCACTATCTATTAACTCTATCTCTCTTATACCTTGCATTGCTTTATATTGCACATATCCATTTGCTAGATATAGTTTGTGTGTGTGTCCATACTTCTGTTGAACCAAGAGAGCTTCATATAGCATCTCAACTCTTAATTTAGAGGATCTCGAGGAGATAGTCCAGAGCCCTTCACGAAAATTCGCTACACTCTTTAATTACACATAGTGTTTTACAATTAAGTTTTAATTTCGCATCATTTGTCACTAGATTAGATAGTACACCTATTCACCCCCCTCTAGGTGTATTTCAATTGGTATCAGAGCTTACGCTTCTGATATTAAATTTAACCACCTAGGAGTGAGATCTTGGATTGCTAATCTAGTATTGCATTTGCACACATATAGTATATACACTCATGGATCACCTTGTCCATCCCATGTTTGATGTTTCTAATGTTGATATGTGAAAGTTTAGGATGAATGCTTATTTTAAACACTAGGTTTGCATGTCTAACTTCCCACTACAAGAAAATTTATTTTGATAATGATAAGTACATTGAGGCTAATGCACAAACCTTAGAGGCACTTAGGCACACACTTAGCAAAGATTATCTTTCTATGATTTCTCACTGTGATTCCGCTTTTACGGTGTGAAATACATTGACATCTCCCGAGCTACAAAGGATAAACAATATGGAAAAAATCTAGTGGAGAAGAGTATGACCAAGCTTGCTTCATGGTCCAAGGGATGACTCCCTTGAGGTACATTCGGATACTCAACTAGATGATAGTGCTAATTCTCCTTGTGATGATAACATGGATGCACATGCATTAAATGAAGAACTATCTATATTTTGTTAAAACTTCTTTTCGAAGTACAAAGCTTTGAAAAAAAGAGCTTTAATTAAGAAGAAAATGAAAGTTTATTTTCAAAGCTAAACATAGTTTACAAAAGAGAGCTGAGATTTCAAGTGAAAGAAACTCCTTAAAATATCAACTTGATCTTGCTTAAAGAGAATAGCATTTAAAGAATAAAAAATGATTGTGATGATATTTTGAAAAATGATGAGATTTTGTTTCAAAACTCGATTTATTTTAAAGAAGAACAATTCTTTGAAAAAAAATTGCTTTGATTTTAAAAGAATTGGAATTTATTTCAATGAAAATATTTTCTTTGAAATAATTTGGCTTCTCATTCTTGTCATGATTCATTGTTATACCCTCTATTAATAAGAATGCATGCTCCACTTTTTTTTTCACAAATCAAAATGATATTTGCATGTTGAAGAATAGTGTAGATTGTTTGGGCTCCACTTTGAGCCAATGTGCCATGAACCACACACGATTAAAATTTATGTTTCTAAAGAACATACTGCACATATTCATGCACACAACACATGCTCATCATGCTCACCTATGATTCTATGTATGCTCATGTGTACACTTATACACATTATGGACATAAGGGTCACCTTGCAAGTTTTGTTATGATAGAATATATAATTCAAATTTTGCAAACAAGTATGTTTGGGTTAGGAAATGTGCTAAACCTCATGAACCCAAAAAGGTATGAGTACCCAAAATTCACCCTATTGTATTTGATGTAGGTGTGGCCTCTCATTTGATGTGAGGGTTTTGGTGCCTTGATGGTGGATGCGTTTGAACTTGATGGACACTACATTAGATGCATCACCTTCAAGAATGTTTGATGGGAGAACCACCGTGGTTTTGAGACCTAGAGATTAGCCTTATTGGTTTTGGTAACTATCTCTAACTCCTTATTTTGTTTACATGCTTTTACATGAATGTTTTTAGCATGTAGTAGTATTCATGTTTTTTCATATTTATTATGTTAAATAAAATGTTAATTTAATTAGACTTGAGAAAATACATATAGTATTTTTGAGATATACCCATACTTATATGGACTATTATTTTTGTGTTCTCATATAGTCTATTGTGTATATCCTAACTCTAAAGCACGTGCATTTAACCTAATGATCATATTTGTTTATATTTTTTTATACTTCATATTTTGATTACTTGTTTTAGATGGATTTTTAGTTGAAACTTGTGTTTATACTTGTACAAGTAGTGAGTTACACTTGATTATTATATATTTGTGCTTCATTGCTCATCTATACTCATTACATGTACATGTATAACCTAGTTTTGATGATTCTTTCATTTATACTTGTTTTCTCTATTTTTGTACATAGCTTCATAAAAATGTGTTGTCTTAATGTATTGTTAAATTTGTCTAAAACTTTAGATATACATGTCTATCCTAAAGTCACTTGCTTTTCATGCAATATTTTATATGGACTCATTTATATTTGGGATATATGTATCCTTTTAGTTTTAACAAACATACATATACCTTGAAGCATATCTAGTTTTTGATATTTCTTACTTTGATAAAAAAATTCATATAAGCTTCAATGTCGTATTTCTATGATTTTATTATTACATAATTCTTACACTCTATGTTTGGTGCTTACTCATGATTTTTGAGCCTATATTGTGCTTTATAGACTTTGAGTGTCAATTATTGTGTGATTTTCATGTTCTCATGGATATATTCATATTTTATTTCTTACTTGAAAGATTTCGTACTAGTTTTCAAATTATCTTTAAAACTAGTCTTTATTTTTTAATTGGTAGAGTTTTCAAACTATGCTAAAATATTTCAAATCATGATTTTTGAAAATCCCTACCATCAAAGGGCGATCGGATGGGCGACCATGCCCTATGTACCTATTGAATATTTTTTTCATATGCATGAATATGGTGGGAGGTATAAGTTATACAATGATCTTCATGAAATTTTATTTTTGTATACTCATATGTGTTTCTTATATATGTATGCTTCAAATTTTAATTGGTATTTCATTTTCATATATACATGTATATGATTTGATTGTGCTTGTCTTTACATTTTTAAAGCATAATCATGTTTATACTAAGCTTGATTTTATCTAAATGTTAATTGGTATCTTTACTAGCTTATGCATTAATTTCAATTGGTATTTATTTGGTATCAAAATATACTTCATGTCACCTTCAATTGGTATCAAATCCACTATTGGTATCTTAAAATTTTTTTTTCTACAAGTGGTACCAACTCTTGTTTTGTCAACTACAATTTGATTTCAAAGGTATCAATTCATTTTGTTGACTTCAAGAAATTTCAAAAATTTATTTTAAAAGTGGTTTCAAATTTGTTGATATGTATTGCTTATATGTAGGGGAGCTTAACATCTCCTCTATATATAGATTCATGCTGAGTGTACTTTCCACATTGAAGTGATTGACCTCTCTTTGTTATGTAGTACACATGTGTAGGAGGGCTTAACTCTCCGTTTTTTCATTCTATATTATGTTTTATGTGGGTTAGGGTCTAGTCATCCCTTCTCCATGTATGCAGGGAGAGCTAGTCATCTCTTGTTAGAGGTGATTGTGGTTTGACTTTGTGCTTTGTCCTCTTGTGTAGAGCTGATTGTGTTTTGGCTTTGTGCCTATCCCTTTTGTGTAGAGTTGATTGTATTTGAGAGAGGAGTAGTGAACTCCAAGTGTAGAGTTGTAATTCTCGGTGGAGGTCCCTTTGTGGAAGGTCTTGTGTGGACATATAGTAGAAATCCTTCTGTGTGCAGGCGGGGACATAGCAGTGGCTCGAATCTCGAAACATATCTTGTTATTTGCGTTTGATCCACTACTCTTAACTCTATCTCTCTTATATCTTACATTACTTTATATTGCCATATCCATTTGCTAGATATAGTTTGTGTGTGTCCATACTTGTGTTAATCAAGAGAGCTTCATAAAGCACCTCAACTCTTAATTTAGAGGAATCTCGAGGAGATAATCCAGAGCCCTTCACCGGAAATTCGGCTACACTCTTTGGTTACACATAGTGTGTTGTAATTGAGTTTT
>JAVJIF010029169.1:0-90416 GCA_038442645.1 Agave tequilana | reverse complement strand
CAGAGAAGAAATGCTGCAAGAATATTAAAGCAGAAAATTGTTTTGTTATCCAAAGGTTGTTGTTATGTTACTTTTTTTTCTAAATTCCACCATATTCTTTGTTCCTTTTACAAGTATTTCTCCATCTGTTGAAATGACTTGAAGTTCAGTTTCCATGATGATAGACCTCAGAAAATAGAGTCCCAGCTGGTAGTCTTCAATGTGCTTTAGCCCTGAAGTTAACTGTTTGATTACCATCTTTATGCAAAGTCTGAACCCACTATATGTTCTTTGCAAGTGAACTTCTTAGCATATTAACTGTTTGATCACCATCTTTACGCAAAGTCTGAACCCACTATATGTTCTTTGAAAGTTAACTTGTTAGCATATTAGCCACTGTTTGTATATACCCTCTATCGACTACATTTTTCTTGATGTGGGATTCTAATTGGTCTCAAGGTAAAAGAAATTTCCATTATTGTAGTTTTGAAAAACGTTTTGTTATGTATCATTTCTTTCAAACTTCCGTGTTTAGATTATTATATGCATTGTGTTATTTGCTTCAGGAAGGCGAGATTCTCCAGACGACGAGGATGAAGCAAATTTCAGGGATTAGCTTTTCCTCGGCCTTTTTGGGTTTTGTACATACTGCTATTCTTTACAGAGGACAAACTGCAACATGATATTCAGGGAGGTAGTGCACCAAATTGTTTATCTTTTATGATGAACATTTATACAAAAGATACATGCAAATTGTAGATGCAGTTACAAAAGCCTTTTGCAGTTACATGATGTTCTGTAAAGAAATTGAGAGTCCTCGTTATTAGTTATTATTTACCAAATCATACCATATTACATGAGAAAAATATATGACCCAGTGATTGCTTATAACTCCAGTAGTTACTAGAGGTCAGAGCAAATGTTTTTTTTTTTAATCAAAGCAGTAAGTAACAAAATGCATATCAAGAATCTGAAACAATGATCATAACTATATGTTCGGACCCCTAACATACATAACTGTTTATGAACCAGATTTCTGATCAGCATCCATCTATATTTAGCACATATAGATTTTTTTCATTTTTTTTATTTTTTTATTTTTGGGGATTAAAGTGGACACATATGCATATCTCATGATTTTGGTGTTGTCTAACTCATAACATTTGTGACCAGCCAAATGATCAATCCTAATTGTGGATTGATATTTGTGTTTGACACTAATATTATTGCCTGCAGTGTGATGTCCCTACTTTCTTTTAACAGTTCCACCCAAAGACCATGCCATGTACACCAAGGACTGTCCTTTTCTCTTGCCCACTTCAATAAGCTATTAACACCACCTCCATGCCTTTATATCCCTCTGCAGTTAGGCCACACTGAATGAAAGCTTCAACACATTCTACAAGTCAATACACAAGGGACCATAAGAAGTGAGCAAACTGAATAAATGACAACCCAAGAAGAGAGAAAGAGGAGCACAATGTGACAGAGAGTTCTCATGTTCATTGAACACATTTCTAGGCTCATGTCACTAGCAGGAAGAGGTGCACACCAACCTCTCCACTCTCAGCCATTCTTTTCTCTCCAAATGGGAGCTCATTGCCCCACTGCTTTCATGCTCACTGCTTCTGTGAGTTGCCCTTAGCTGTCATCATAAGAGAAACAAGAAATTTTAACAGAAAGCTCTCATTATTAAAGGAAGACACATGCTCTACTTGTAGATGATAAAAGCAGCTGTATATAAGTAAATGTGGTTGGTTGGTGTACAAGGATGCATATGCAAATAGAGCTGTAACTGCAGCTCCAAATAAGACTGGAAACTTCAATTAGGTGATATCCAATCAAAAGAAGACACGTCGGCAATAATGGAAATTAAAACTACAAGTTAAAACATTTATTTATCTTTTAGTGGAGGGATGTGCATCAAAATTCCACAGGTAGCATATTTGTTTGATTGTGATGAACTTTCGGTTTTAGTTAAAAGGTGGATTGTTTGGTTAAACTCTTGCATAATTAAAATGTGAAGCTTTGTTATGCTTAACTTTTATTTTAACTGTCTGTATAAATAGATTTTGGATGTGCTTAAAAGTTACAATATTTGTATTTTAACAAAGGCTTTTGATTCTTTGGAGCTACAAATGAATGAAAATTATGAATATGCAGTATATATGTAGGTATGACAACTAAAAAACAACAAAAAGAAAAGAAAACAAATCACATGGATCTAAAAGCCAATTCAGTACCTGTACTACTTGCTGCGTTCCCTTGCACTGCCTTCTGTGGTTGGGTGAAGATCTGTGCCTCTGGTGAACCTGGAGGCAGATTCAGAATCTCTGCATCAGGGAATACACAAAGAGTTGGACTGTAACGAAAGAGGTCACAGGTTTAAAAAATAATGAAAAAACAAAAACAAAACAGCTTGAGTGTACTCGCTGGGGGCACTCGGAGATCTTAGCTGGGACTTTGCACGAATTGGGCCAGGGCGAGGGCGAGGGACACATTGATCTATCCCGAGCTGGGGGTCGTCGCGGTCCTTGATGAGCACGCACAGACACTTGGGGCTCTTGCTCGGCACCTCCTTCAGCCCGGTGCAGCAGTCCGGAGTCGGGGCCGTGGCGCCACCCTGGACGTAGGGCAGGCACGTCGCCAGCCTGGCCAGCTGGTTCATGCACTCCGCATGGTCGCTCGCGACGTCGGCGATCGAGCATCGGAAGGCGGCCAGGAGAAGCACAGCATTGAAGAAGGTAGCATTGATATTGCCATATTTTGTTGAGATAGATGGAGGGAGGGAGAGGGGGTGGAAGAGGAAAAGAGTGTTATAATGATGCGGGTGACTGTGGGTGGGTAGTCTGGTGGGTGAGGGAGTCAGGTTCGGTTCATTTTTGTGAGCCACACACACATACGACAAGTCGGTCTATCAGATCATGACACATGATAAAAGTGTTCGGTATTAAGGGGGAGAAGTTAACATCGTTTCTCAATTTAGTTTAAAAAACGAACAAATAATCAGAGTTGACCCTTCGCCGAAAACCGTGACAACTTCCATTTGATAGGTCGGCTTTTCGTATATGTGGGTGGCTCACGTACGTGAATCGAACCCAAGTGAGTCTAATTAGGGTCTTGTGACTTTTAATTTGTCTGATTGAGTGGCTTATTAGGGTTTCATTTATGGGGGTGTTTGGCACGTGACTGCATGTGAATTTTTTTTTTGGCACGTGACTGCGTGTGAGAGGGCAACAGGCAGCGGCTTGGGGGAGAAATTAATGAGTTTTAAGGGACAGAGAATGTGGGTGAAAAGGATAAAGGTTAATAAAGTTTTGAAATTTTGAATGGGTTTGAACCTATGAGGTACTGGTTGAGTCAGAATCCTCTGGGCCCACCTACACACTAGGCTTGCCTTCAAAGAAACCTAACCCAGATCGATTTGTGTCACTACTCAAAGAGTGTCATCGTAATACAGTGGTAAATTTTTTTTTATAATTTATAATAAACAAGACGTTTGAGTTCACATCAGTCTAAAGTTTCAGAATCAGTTCTAATCCTAATTGAAACGCGAGAACTAGTCTAGGTGGCAAGATGACAAATAATGAGAGTTACTTGTGAAAAGTCTTAGATTCAAGTTCATATAATATTCTTTATCCTGAGAGAGAGAGAGAGAGAGAGAGAGAGAGAGAGAGAGAGAGGTGTCTAATGACAATTCTAATGTTTTTGTCTGATGAAGACGAAACTGTTTGTGGTAATTTTTTTTGGGTGAAAATTTTTAGAGATCTTAATTTCAAGGAAGAATATTTGTGAGATCCATTTCATGATTTTGCCTTTAGAGCCTGATTGATTATCAAGGAGGCATTTTACTAGTTGAATGTATCATTCTCATAATTGTGTTTAAGAATAATGCTAATCAGACTCGATTTGTTGGAAAATGATATACGAAATACTTTTAAGCTATTTAAATTAAACTTTCAAGAAGAAAGGAACTTCTCTAATTTGATCGAGGCGTGCGGAGCACTGTCCTTAAGAGTAGATCGCGCCCCTCTGAGAGAGTATCTCGGTGCAGTAGGTTGATGGCGGCCTACCCTCCAGGATTCAACGTTCGCTGGCCTTGCAAGCGTGCACTCGCAATGCACAGGCCCTCGAACAGCTCGGTTTTGTTTCCTCATGCAGGGAAGAACTGAAGAGTCTATGGAAATTTCAGAGGAAGAGGAGTATGGTTGAGTTTTGTTTTCTTGATAGCAGGGAATACATCCTTTATATAGAGAGTTTATCATCATTAGAAAGTCATTGGGAAGAGAAAGAATCCTTGGACAGAGAACCAATCTTTCCTTGTGCAGAGAAAGCCTGGGAAAGTGTTACTGTAATGACAGGACAGGACACTGCAGTGACAGGACATGACAGATACGAATCTCAACAGCTATCTCTGACCCAAATATTATGACAGGATTTGAAAAGATTTTATTTTAATTTTAAATCTAAAAATAAAATTGGCAAAACTTAACCCATTCGGACACACCCGTGAGGCTCTGAAACCCGGATTTGCACCCCCCCTGCGCGCGTACGATGCGGGCGCACATGCACATTAAGGTTTTCTGGATCCGGTAGCCCAATTTCCTTCACTGGGCCTCAATGGGCTTGTGTGCGCGCGAGCACCCCCTGGTTTCTAGCCCACACAACCCATCATGAAAGGGACTCCATATATAAGCACTAAAGAGTTCTACTCCTATCCAATGTGGGACTAAAGGAACTTGACTTAATTTTGAAATACCCTCAAATTGCTAACAATCCCCCACTATTTCAAAATAAAAGAAATGATAATAGGAACGAGAGAGAAGAGGAGGAAACATAAGAACTCAATGCATCAATAATGGTGACTTTTGGTCTATGAACCACTACCTAGGATATGTAGGTGTGTCCCACAGAAAGTTGGTGAAAACATAAAGTTTCTATGAACCAATCTTCCTAATTATGGATCATTGACATACAACCCATATATCATTCCAAGAACGAGCTGTTCAAAACGGGTTGGCGTGAATCGGCCATGCGCCCTACCTGGATATTCATGAGCGTTCTAGAGAATATGTCTACATCCTCATAGGAAGCGGCCCCACTTTCACACTATATAGGTGGATCCATCGAGTGTGCATTGCAATAAACACACCACCCAATAAGGGCTATGGTAATCCATTAAGAGCTAATGCTCATCCTTCGCACATTGCAATTTGCACTATCTACATCATAGGAAGTGACTTCTCAATAATAAAATAATGATAATGCATCTCCAAGTCAACAAATGATTTGTTATTACCCATATGAACCTACTTCATGAGTTCATCAATCACATAGGTTGGGTTACTATCATTTTTGACTCTTTGTTATAGACATGAGTCCCATTCCCCTCGATGTATTCTTCACTAGTTTTCTCCCTAGTGGTTTGGTAAATGGATCACTTATATTAAGCTCTGACCTCACATAGTCAAGAGATATGATCCCATCATCCAGCAGCTGCTTTACAATTTTATGTCTTAGGCGAATATGCCTACTCTTTCCATTGTATATTTTATTCTTAGCTCTAGCAATAGTAGCTTGGTTATCATAATGAATAGACACAGACGGAGCTGGTCTCTTTCAAATTGGTATATCAATCAAAAGATTCCTGAGCCACTCAGCTTCAGTACCTGCCTTCTCTAAGGCAACAAACTCAGACTCCATAGTGGAACGAGCTGTGACGGTTTGCTTAGATGATTTCCAAGACACCGCACCCCCACCAAGTGTGATCACATATCCACTTGTAGACTTTAACTCATCAGAATCAGAGATCCAGTTGGCATCTGAGTATCCTTCTAAAATAGAAGGAAAGCCACAATATGTCAAACTATAATTAATAGTTCCTTTTAGATATTTTAGCACTCGATATAATGTTGTCCAATGGTCCTTATTAGGACAGTGAGTGTAACGACTAAGTCGTCCCACGGCATAAGCAATGTCAGGTCGTGTATAGTTCATCAAGTGCATTAAACTACCATGATTTGTGCATACTCAGATTGTGACACACTTTGTTCTTTATTCTTTCTTAAATGAATGCTACCATCATAAGGTGTGGAAACAGGAGTGCAGTCAAAATGACCAAATCTCTTCAGCATCATTTTTTCTATATAGTGTCCTTGTGAAAGCATGATACGATTAGAATCTCTAGTTATTTTAATTCCTAGGATTATATCAACTTCACCCATGTCTTTCATGTCAAAGTTAGAGGACAAAAATGATTTGGTGTCATTTATAATTTTTAAGTTTGTACCAAATATAAGCATATCATCAACATATAAACATATGATAACACCAATATTATCCTCAAATTTAGTATAGATACATTTATCAGCATATTAATCTGATAACCATTGGAAACAAGAACACTGTCAATTTATCATGCCATTGTTTGGGTGCTTGTTTTAAACCATATAAAGATTTTATAAGTTTGCAGACTTTATGTTCATTTCCAGTTGTCACACAACCTTCTGGTTGATCCATATATATTTCTTCTTCCAGTTCTCCATTTAAGAATGCAGTTTTAACATCCATTTGATGTATCACAAGCTTATGAATAGATGCTAAAGCAAACAACACTCTAATAGATGCAATTCTAGTCACAGGAGCAAATGTATCAAAATAATCAAAGTCTTTCTTTTGAGTGTATCCTTTAGCAACCAATCTAGCTTTAAATTTATCCAAGACCCATCAGGTTTCAGCTTTCTTTAAATATCCATTTGCAGCCAATAGGTTTTGCACCTGGTGGTAAATCAACAAGTTCCCAAGTGTGATTTGATAATATAGATTCTAATTCATTATTAATAGCCTCTTTCCAGAATGGAGCATCCGGAGAAGAGATAGCCTCTTTATAAGTTAGATGGTCATCACCTATAAGAAATGTAAAGAAATCTTTACCAAAGTCAGTTTCTTTTCTAACTCTTTTACTTCTTCTTAGTTCAATCTCTTCATTATCATCAGATTCTTGTGCATGACTAGATGATGAGTTTTCAATGGAAAAACATGCTCAAAGAATTCTGCATTTTTATTTTCAACAATAGTGTTAATTTTCATAACATTATTATCACTTCTAGTCACAAGAAACCTATATGAAGCACTATGTGGGCATAACCAATAAACATGCAGTCAAAGGTTTTGGATCCTAGTTTCTTTCTTTTGGGTTCAGGTAGAAGAACTTTAGCTAGGCACCCCCACACTTTTAATAGTTTAAGTTTGGTGCATGTCCTTTCCAGATTTCATATGGAGTTATACCGGTTTTCTTATAGGGTATTCTATTTTGAATATGACAAGCAGAGAGTATAACCTCCCTCCACAGATTCAGAGGTGCACCAGAACTTATAAGCATAGCATTCATCATATTTTGAGTGTTTTATTTTTTCTTTCAGCAACATCATTAGATTCAGGTGAATATGGAGGGGTAGTCTCATGAATTATGTCATGTTGTTCACAAAATTCATTAAATTGTTTAAGTTCATATTCACCACCTCTATCCGATCTCAATCTCTTTATTTTCTTATTTAGTTGTTTTTCAACTTCTGACTTATATTTCAGAAACATTTCAAAGGCTTCATCTTTGGATCTTAATAGATAGACTACTGTATATCTAGAACAGTCATCAATAAAAGTGATATAGAATCTTTTACCACCTCTAGTTAAGTTATTTTTAAGGTCACCAAGATCACTATGAATAAGCTCAAGCAATTCAGATTCTCTTTGTACACTTTTACATGATTTCTTAGTGGATTTAGATTCAACACATATTTCACATTTGTCATGATCAGATATAGTTACATTATGCAAGAGACCTATATCTTTCATTTTCTTAATGTAAGAAAAACCAACATGTCCTACCTACCATGCCAAAGATCACAAGAGTCAATCATGTAAGCAGAAGAAGTAGATACATTTTCATTCATGATTTTAAGTACATTCAGCATAAATAAACCCTGACTACAGTACCCTTTACCAATAAATTGTCCATTCCTATTCATTACAATTTTATCAGATTCAAAGTAGACCTTAACTCCATCTTTCCAAGAAGGGAAACAGAAATGAGGTTCCAACGAATCTCAGGAACATGAAGCACATCTGTAAGAGAAAGGATCTTCCCTGAAGTGAGCTTGAGAAGCACCTTTCCCTTACCCACAACGAGTGAGGGCCTCGAATCGCCCATGAACACTTGTTCGCCATCATCAACAGAGGAGCAAGAAGAGAAAGCTCCTCTGTCAGCACATATATGTCGGGTTGCCCCAGAATCAATCACCCAATTCTTATTATGTGCAACCATGTTAACTTCAGAGATTACAGCAGTAATAATGTCACTCTCAACCAGGCTAGCTTGTGGTTTGGATGGAGCCTCACCAGTCTTTCGGAACCTACACTGTGTTGAGTAGTGTCCGGGTTTGCACACACAAAAACAGTTTCCTTTCTTCTTGAAAGTAGAGTTAGGGTTTCTTTTCATCTTAGGGTTCTGATTTGGTTTGAAATTGGCTTATGAAAATGTTTCTTTGGTTTAAAAGGCTTGCTTTCATTTAGATTTGCCTTAGAAGTAAACTCCTTGGCCCTTTCAGTTTTCTCTCTCTCTCTCTATTTTTCTCTTTAATTCTAATATGAATTATTACATCTTCAAGGTTATTTGTTTCTTTTATGCTTCAGTTCTTTTTATAATCTTTCTATGATTCGGTTAGTTTTTCAATTAGGGCTCCAGCAACAAAGGATTCGGGTAGGGTGATATTTTCATTTTTAAGATCATCAATTAGAACATGGTATTCGTGAATTTGAGAAGAAATATCTTTTTCATCAGACATGACAAAATTCAGAAAATTTCCAATAGCAAATTTTGAGTTTCAGCATCTTCAAGAATATATTTCTTATTAAGACTTTCCCAAATTTCAGTTGCAGTTTTATAAGGACAGTAAACATCAAACAGTGCATTACTAAGTGTGCTGAGAATGATGTGTCTACAGATTTTGTTGGCCTTTTCTCAGTTTTGCAATTCTTTTTCTTTCTCTGGTTTAGGATCAGTTATAGCAAAGGCATAACCAGTAACATCAAGTGTGGACATAACCTTTTCTTGCCATCTTTTATAGTGGGTTCCATTAAATGGTTCAATCCTAGAGATGTCAGGCAGAGACTTAACATTAGCAGCAGCAACCATAGCAGTATCCATATCTACTCTTAAGATTGTTGGAAAATGATATACGAAATACTGCTAAGCTATTTAAATTAAACTTTCAAGAAGGAAGGAACTTCTCTAATTTGATCGAGGTGTGCGGAGCACTGTCCTTAAGAGTAGATCGCGCCCCTCTGAGAGAGTATCTCGGTGCAGTAGGTTGATGGCGGCCTACCCTCCAGGATTCAACGATCGCTGGCCCTGCAAGCGTGCACTCGCAATGCACAGGCCCTCGAACAGCTCGGTTTTGTTTCCTCCAGAGATGCAGGGAAGAACTGAAGAGTTATGGAAATTTCAGAGGAAGAGGAATATGGTTGAGTTCTGTTTTTTGATAGCAGGGAATACATCCTTTATATAGAGAGTTTATCATCATTAGAAAGTCTTTAGGAAGAGAAAGAATCCTTGAACAGAGAACCAATCTTTCCTTGTGCAGAGAAAGCCTTAGAAAGTGTTACTGCAATGACAGGACAGGACATGACAGATACGAATCTCAACAGCTATCTCTGACTTAAATATTATGACAGGATTTGAAAAGATTTTATTTTAATTTAAATCTAAAATAAAATTGGCAAAACTTAACCCATTCGGGCACACCCGCGAGGCTCTGAAACCCGGATTGCACCCCCCTGCGCGCGTACGATGCGGGCGCACATGCGCATTATTAAGGTTTTCTGGATCCGGTAGCCCAATTTCCTTCACTGGGCCTCAATGGGCTTGTGTGCGCGCGAGCATCCCTTAGTTTCTAGCCCACACAACCCATCATGAAAGGGACTCCATATATAAGCACTAAAGAGTTCTACTCCTATCCAATGTGGGACTAAAGGAACTTGGCTTAATTTTGAAATACCCTCAAATTGCTAACACGATTTGCTTGCTTAAAATCTTTATTGACTGAGTGGATTGGGAAAAAAGAGCAATCTTCTCCTTTTTAAATCACTTCTATAATTTTTCTCCTAATCAAATCACTAAAATCTTGTGATTAGTTTTATTAAGACATTCAAGGTGAAAATGGATATGGAGTTGAAAATGTGAAAGCTGTTTTTTTCTTGAGAGTCTGTTGATTTGCTGCAAGTGAGAGAAAAAGGCGTAAGCGGAATATGGGGGAGAAAAAGGTGAAGAAAAGATAGAAATTTGGGATTTTGTGCTAGCAAATTTTTTATGTTTTGCTTGTAATGTGGAAGTAAAAGTGAAAAATATATTATGTTTTCTAGTGTTTGGTTAGTAATCTTGAAGTGAAAGTGAAAAAATTGACCGTAAAATAATATTAAGATAAGTATTAATTATAAAGTTTCTTTTGGACTGTAATTAGATTGTAAGTGAGATTTACATGACCACAAAATTAACTGTTTTGAAATACAACTTATTACAAGTAAGATTTAAATAACCACAAAAATTAACTGTAACACTCTGCAAATAAAAAATGATAGCGTAAAAGAGAGGTGAAAAAGGGAAAAGAAAAAAGAAAAGAGGTTTTTTCATTTTCCTTTTTCAGTTCCAAAACACCGGAAGTGGAAGTGGGAAATGAGCGCCCCCAAACCAAAAATGAAACATTGATTTTGACATTTCAATCAGGAGATAACTTAGTTAAATCCTGACTTAGTTGAACCCAACCCAACCAGACAGAATAAGTCTATAAAGTTTGTATTATTTTATTTTAATTTTAATTTTTTCTTTTTTGTTTAGATCGAGAATAGGCTTCGGCCCAGTAGATGCCTCCTTTGATTGGGCTTGCAGAACATGGGCCAACTTATCCAAGCTTGGGCCTCAAACTTTCGTCTCGGGGAGAAGCTAGAGGACAAACATTTCAACATTTGCGTTTGTAATACTCGGCTGTTTGTTTATGGTTGGTTGCTCACCGTTTTTGAGGTTGACAGTTGTTGAATATGACGGCAGTGACGAACCCAATTATATTATTATTATTATTATTATTATTATTATTATTATTATTATTATTAGAGAATAATAAAAATCAACTGGCACAGGGTCAACTCCGTGTCTTATGTAACACTTAAAATTCAATTTTCGTATGAATTTTTAAGATTCGACAGCACATTATCATCTTCATGTTCTAAGATATACACATATAAAAAATCATCTGATTTGAAGTGTGTTTACTCTAATTTTTTTAAGCTAAACATTAACGGTTTTAATAGAGAATAAAATGGAACGATTAGATGAATGAGTAACAAACTTCAAATCATTTGATTTTTTATATGTGCACATCTTAAAATATAAAAATGATCAGATTGTGAAAAATATTTGAGAGATATGATTTTTGAGTGCGACATAAGACGAAGCTGTCTCTTTTTATCCGCTGATTTAGATATTATTATTTATTTATTATATCTTATATCCTAGGAAACCTTGTTATGTAATGTGATTTGTCGCACCCCTATTTTTCAACGGGGGCTGAAAACCCCTGCGGCGGTGACCGGATCTCAACTGCCCCCTGATGCGCATGATGGCTTTCCCACATTTCTTGTCATGTTAAACTGCTTTATTGCAAATTCACCCTGTGACCAACGTATTTACATTTTCTTCGCTAAAGTTTTAGAATTCATTACATGCTCGTTCTCAAACGAGCTTCACATATTATTTTTCTTACAGTTTCAATATGAAATGTGAAAATTTATTGAGCGTACACGAGACTCTAAAGTGTTTGGTGAATAAGCAAGTCCCTCAATCTTCTCTGAGTATTCGAGACTCTAAAGTGGTGGCGAGTCTCGGATTTTTCTGATACTAATACAATAACAATATCTTCTTCATCATCTAAATTTTCAAGTGCAATGATAGTTGTCCACCGACAGTACTGATAAAAGAAGAAAATCTCTTAACCTATTCTCCCACTCTGTATCCAAGGTGACTCGTTTTGTACTGTCACTTTGTGAGATGTGGTAGAACCAGTATTTTTTTAAAGTGAGGGTGAAATCCATAAAGAAAAAATAAACTAAAATATAAGTTTTGGATAGGAACTAAAAGTTTATGCCATACCTCTGATTTTTTACAAAAAACCTAAGACCTTACCTTCCAAGTGTTCATTTTCTTCAAAATTTCTGTATGAAAAGTTCAAAACATGAACCAAAATGATTAAAAATATAGGAAGTTAATAGAGTAAAGAAAACATTTAAATTCTTTTCTCGTTCTTTATTGGTGGGAAGAAGAAAAAAGTCGCATTTTGTTAATGAAAAATCATTAGAAAAAAATGAAATTTTTAGGAAGAAGATATTATGAAAAGATTGATAACGAATTTATCAATATGGCACTCTAATACAGAATTACTCACATATTATAAGGAGAAGAGATTAGGGAAATATTAAAAGTAAAATTATATATAAATTTCTTTTTCCCAAATTAATGGGATGCAAAATTGGCATATAAGAAAATTAATTGCCATCATCTCCCCCCAAATAATATAAAAATTAATTGCCAGTCAAGACATTTTTTGAACCTAGAATCCAAACCATGGAGAGACAAAATACAATCCAATTTCTTTTTGACCAAAACAATAATTTTTATTTATATTAGACAATTGCATCGTCCTACTCTTTAAAGCACTTTCACCCGTGATCAGGCAAAAGGCAGGTGTTTTTTGAGAAAAAAATCAACTTGTCCAGACACAAGCTCGGGCTCCTCGTGAGCTTGTGCCCAGGCAGTTTTTGTGGGTGGGGGGGGGGGGGGGGGGGGGGGTGGGGCCCTGCAATTGTGAATGATATTTTTTACAAATTTTATGTGAGCCGTATTACATTGCCTGACCAAAAAAGCTTAGTCGGAAGAGCTCTTATGAAAAAGGGGAATATAGATCGTTTAATGTTTAGCTAACATACCATGTTTACTTTGATCATAACAAAATTATTAGAAAATAAAGAAATATGCTTGCAAGTTCATAGAGATATAGATTTTGGATTCTAATTTATTACTATTCCCACAAGAATGAACCATGATTTGAATTTTAAACAGGCTATTTCTAAATTCTTTTACATGTAGGATTATCTAGTGAAATCAAGGTACAGATTAATTGAGATGAGTTACAACTTACTCGTAGCTTGAAGTCAAATTCTCATAAGGCTTGACTTCGACCTTAAATGAATTGTTTGGTTTACAAACTAAAACGGGTTTTTTTTTTTTTTTTTTTTAAACTGCGATACAAGATTGAGACTGGGTAACTTCAAAGATTACGTGGAATCCTTGCTTTTCTATGACTTGTTATTTTTATGAGCTTTTGGTTTGCAATTATAAAGCTCATTAGGTTTGAATTTTAACTTCAAAAGAATACAACAATCAAATTTTCTTTTTTGATTTTTATAACGAAGCGAGATTTTTTCTTGCGATTTCTTCACAAATTTTCTCTGTTTGTCTGTTCTTCTACATCCGCGAGAGAGAGCACGAGAGAGAGCTCCTTCTTCTCCCTCCAGTCTCCTCCTCCTCTCTCCCTCCAGCCGCTCCTCTCCCCCAGCCGCCCCCGTCTCCTTCTTTCTCGTTGTCGTTGACTCTTTTGTCGCCACAGCTCGGTTTCTTGCCGTCAACGTATTCTAGTATTTTACATTTCATTTTTTCTCGCATGACATGGGAAAAAGGTACACTATTTTTGTAAATAAATTTTTATGTGGGTATGCCTGTGATTTACAATTTGCGAAACTCACTAAAACAGAAAATTTTCCTTTATTAGGAAAATTACAAATGCACCTGAAATACCTGAAACTAACAGGAACTAAAGTACAAAATGCCTATTAAAGAAAGCACAACAATTTTATTACCTTTTGATCAGGACGAAGAGACCGAGAAACGGATCCACAATTTGGAGATAAATGGCTGGCGATTGAAAAATTGAAAGAAACCATCCGCTGAAAAATCATATAATCCCCAATTTCGTCGCCTTGCTCGAAGATACTGCCCAATTCGAAGAAGGATGAGCGACATAATGGATCGGATTAGGGCATCGACTGCTCGGTTGGGGAGCGGGATCAGGAGCAGGAGCAGCTTCCCATCGATGGCTTTCGGCTCGTCGAGGCATTCGGAGCTCCGCCAGAGTTCGTCGACGACGATCAGGCTCGGCCGCGTCCAGCCCCAGGCCCCCGGTCACCGCACGATCTACTGCAACGATCGCGACGCCAACCTCCCCGTTCAATTCAAGGTTCTTTGACCGGATCTGCTCTTTCGTTTGGTTTCCTGCATTTTGTACTGGAAATTTGTTAGGTTTGAATGCGTGGAATCATTTCTGTTTACTTCTTGTTTGAGATTAAACTAGCTTTAATTCCAGTTTTGAATGCATGAGTCCAAGCTTAAAGGGCTTTCTTTTCATACATTCAATGCTCTAATACATGGCACCTCTAGGCAAAAATTGTGGAAATTCTGCTAAAAGAGACCTGAAAATAGGTAAAATGGTTGCTAATTTCTGGTTAATTTGCTAATGATATAGACTTATCTGAATCTTGGATGACTTCCAATGCCTGTTAACATGATTTGCTTAATCCGAGTTTGATTCACCTGGATCTGGCTTTTGTACTCTAAGATATCCAATTTTACTTCTTCTGCAACCTGTGCAGTCTATGACTCTTCCAACTATCAATATCCATCAATTGCTTTGGAGATCGTCCTGAAGCTCAATCTCTTTCATGCTCAAATGATACATATTGTGTTCCATTATGCATTGTGCATACGGCGAAATCTTAATTTCAATGCCACTTGCTTTATCATCTGCATGTAGAATTTGATTATGCGAAGATATGGTGATAATGTGCAATCTCCGAGAAAATGGTTCATCTGGTCAAAGACAGTTAAGCAAGGGTGATTCAAAGTTTGAAGTTTAAGTGGATAATATAATGTAGTGCCGATACCTATAATGCATGTACACCGATAAAATACCAACACTGCAGATATGATTGAGACAAAACTTCCTACAGCGAGATTTCAAACCTTGGGTGATTGTGTGTACTTCAAAGATGGAGTTCATGAGTGGGATGTCAAACTTGAAAGACTTCCATTACATTTTCATCATATTGGTCTTGAATACTGGATCTCATTGATTGGAACAGTTGAAGAATAATTGTCCTCTTGAGACTCTGCTAATGCCTCTTGTTTTTGGGAGGGAGGATCTTTTGACTGAACCTTCAGTTTTAGACTTTCCGATAGGAGGTTCAAGGTTCAAACTGAAGCATTGTAACTCTCGTTTCAATCTCCCATACGTTTAGAGGATCCTCGTTTTGTCAAAATAAAGAAATATCCATCACCGCATCATTTGGATTTAGCATGCTTGACTTAGTGATGACAGAAAAGGGCCGCTATAGGATAAAAAGAATAAGGAATGAAGAAGACTGATGTCATCTTTTGAGTGGTTGATGTAAGATAAAGTTTTCATGACAACAGGGTATAATGTGTTGAGAAATTTTAGAATGGACAAGCATGGTTCAAAGTCTCGGTCTCGGCCGCCGACTCGGCCGGCACCGAGACGGATCGGTCTCGACGACTCGGATCGGACTCGGGCGATACACGCAAAACGCTACATAGAACGTCAAAAAAATTATGAAAAAATCATGACAAATCATAAAAAAATGTAAACATCCAAATTCATGCATCACATATTCAAAACATATCACCTAACACTTAAAACATAACGTGAAAGCATAAATACAAGCGTCGTCGGTAGAAAAATATTAAAATACATGCATATACTAGATTAACCTACACTAACTTAATTACCTAACTTCAATAAAATTATTAAATTACCTAACTTAATTACAAAACTTTATTAGATTAAATTACCTAAATTAAGTTAAATTAACTTTACCTAAACTAAACTAAATTAAATTATATTAAATGCAAATTAATTAGAGAGAGAGGAACAGAGAGAGGGAGAGAGATGGAGACAGAGGAGAGAGAGGGAAACACAATGGAGGAGAGAGAGAGAGACGGAGAGAGAGAGAGAGAGAGGGACAGAGAGAGAGAGACAGAGAGGGAGAGGGGGAGAGACAGAGAGAGAGATACAGAGGGAGTGAGAGAGACAGAGAGAGAGAGAGATACAGAGGGAGAGAGAGATACAGAGGGAGAGAGAGAGTCCGACAGAGAGAGAGAGAGAGATACAGAGGGAGTGAGAGAGAGACAGAGAGAGAGATACAGAGGGAGAGAGAGAGGGAGATACAGAGTGAGAGAGATACAGAGGGAGAGAGTGAGAGTCCGACAGAGAGAGAGATACAGAAGGAGAGAGAGAGGGAGATACAGAGTGAGAGGGAGAGAGGGAGATACAGAGTGAGAGAGAGATACAGAGGGAGTGAGAGAGAGACAGAGAGAGATACAGAGGGAGAGAGAGAGGAGTGAGAGAGAGAGTCCGACAGAGAGAGAGACAGAGAGAGTCGCTGCGGAGAGAGAGAGAGAGACAGAGAGAGAGCCGGGAGAGAGAGTCGCTGCGGGGAGAGAGAGAGAGCCGGGAGAGAGAGTCGCTGCGGGGAGAGAGAGAGAGTCGCTGCGCCGGCGCCGCTGCGGGGGAGAGAGACAGAGAAAGAGAGGGAGAGAGAGGCACAGAGAGAGGGAGAGAGAGAGAGACTGAGAGGAAGAGGGGAGAGGGAGAATTACCTGCAGACGGACGGCGACGGCGACGGCGACGCGGGGGGACGGCGAGGGCGTCGCGGGGGGGGGGGGGGGGGACGACGAGCGCGACTGAGAGAGAGAGAGAGAGAGATTAGATCTGATCTCTCTCTCTCTCCCTCAGCGCGTTTTAATGGGGGAGTCACGGGCGCCGACTCGGACCCGACTCGGGTCCGAGTCGGACCCGAGTCGGGTCGACTCGCCGATCTTCTGTTGACTCGGCCCTCCGAGTCATACCGGAGGGCGCCGAGTCGGATACGACTCGGCCGAGTCGTATCCGACTCGGCCGAGTTTTCGTTCACTGTGGACAAGGGCTTATGCTGATTTATGCTGCTTTTGAAAATTTCGTGCAGGTATGATCTTTGAATTTATAGTCTAAAATTCTATGGAAGAGATTCTGTTCTCAAAATAGGTTCTGGAGTAGATTAGAGATGTGTTAGGGATAATGTTGGTTTTGAGTGGTATATTTAATGTAATTTATGGGGATCGTGGTAAGATAGTAGTGCTTTCAGTGCAAATGCAGAAGCTGTAGCAAATGAAAATATTGTAATGCTGAAACTTGAACATTATCAGCAACATGAAGGGATAAAAGATAAATAAGAGGTTGGGAGAGGCTTGATCAAGAAAAAAGGAGAGGAAAGCAGAGGAAACCTGACCATCTGATCCCAAGTTAAAACCATCTCTTTTTCCCCTCAAAAGCTCCTCATGGAAGAATATTAAACCCACTGTATAGGCTTCAAAGCAGAAAACAGCAAGGTCTTCATAAAAAATAGACCTGAAATGACTAAAATGCTTTCTTGCAACCTGCACCTAACTAGGATTCCCTCAATTTATTACTTGCATGGACCTATTGAAACCCTTGGATGACTGTTAGCTCATTCAGCTTATGTGTAACTTAACACCCAATGACCCAAGTTCCTGCAGCCTTTAATAGTTATATTAATTTTCCTAGCTTTGCATTCAGGAATTAATATATGATTAGATAACGATGACAGTAGGCTTCAGTAACTTAAAATGAATTCACTTTTGAAGTCTATAATCCTCTAGATCTCTCTGTATATTGCACTCATGGGGAAGGAATGACTTCTCAAAAAAATGGAGGATTGGGGCTAAACACATATTTTCACTGGCTTCAAAAGCTCATTAATTTTAATATTAAAGCCTCTTTCCTGAAGAGCCCCCTATATCGAGGTTATGAAGAGGCGGGAAAATTGGATACTTTTAGTCCCTAAATAAATCTTTAGTATTAATATTAACCATTTAGATTAAGGCTTATATTCTTATTTAAACCCTCAGGAATCTTTTATAAGTTTCAATGGCAAACTGGAATCTCTTAGATCAAACAAAGTGTTTAAATATAATTCCAGGTTTCCAGCATGATTCTTCAAATTTGTTGTGTCCTGAGCGATGTGGTACTTTTGTCTGCCTCATATATTGTTCCTTGTTCTGCTTTAAGTGCTCTTTATTGACTCTGCTCTAACTTTAGGGGTTAATTTCGATTTTACAGATGCAAACTGATTTGAAAGGTTATTCAGTGGCCTTGTCCCTAACTATAAATCCAATTTTATAATACTCTCTGCTGCATGTCTCTGAGTGCAACCTCGATCTTTTACCAGAATCAAAAAATATCCAAGTTTTGCATTAACATCTCTATATACGGAACAAAACTTCTAATTCTTATGGACTATTGTAACTATGTTTACATGGAATATTCATTAAAGCAGACCCTTTTGCTTCAGAAAGGCTATTTCAGGCATCTTAGTCATTTGTTCAGTGAATCATCTATGAACTTGGCCAATGGACCTGTCATTTTTTTGGATGCAACCTTATCTGCAGTTCTAGTACTATTATTTTGATGGGATCTTGTATTTTCTTTTGCTTATATATATATATTGCCTGTAACTGTTACTAATTCAGTCTCTGAAAATGGCTGAACAATAACATGGCATGTGCCTAGTTTTTAAAACCATGGCTGTTTTGTATCACATTTCCTCTCTCTCTCTCTCTCTCTCTCTCTCTCTCTCTCTCTCTCTCTCATTGCTGTTTCTCTTCTTGATGTCCCTGAATTATTCTTTTCAGGGGAACTCTGTATCAACTACAAAATACAATGTCTTAACCTTTCTACCAAAAGGGTTGTTTGAGCAGGTGCCTCAATTCTCTTATCTTTATGTTATTTCGATTTTCAAATAATATCTCATGTCAAATGTTTCTGCTTTCAGTTCATATGGTTGCTTTTACTTTTTTTTGAACTTCATTTATTCTACTGAAAACTACTTATTTTTGTTCTGACAGTTCAGACGGGTGGCCAATTTGTACTTTCTCATGATCTCCATCTTGTCTTCTACTCCCATGAGGTAAGTTAACTGTTATTGCTTGACAGCATCTTTGTCATCTGTCTTCTGCCTTGACAACTTCTTTGCTTCCTGTCTTCGGTCTTTCTAGCTAAACATAATTTCTCCTGTTGAGAATGCTTTTGTTGGTGATAAAGTCTGTGAATCACAGACTTAACTAGTATTGCTTTCTACTAAGGTACTCTATGACTTTGCAGTCCAGTGTCTCCCATAACAAACGTGCTTCCACTGAGTCTAGTGCTTTTGGTTTCTCTTGTGAAGGAAGCTTTTGAGGATTGGGTTAGTAATGCCTATGGTCACTCCAGTTTTTACTTTCTGATAATGCTTGACTTTTCGATGAGGTTGGCATTTTCTTTTTTAATTTCATTTTTTTATTATCATTTACCCATTACATATATTTTTTTATTCTCTTGATACAGAAGCGCCTGCAAAATGATATGGCAATAAATAACACTCCTGTGGATGTATTGCAAGGTCCGACGTGGGAAAGTGTACCATGGAAGAAGCTGCAGGTTGGAGACATTGTAAGGGTAAGTTTCACAGGCTTCTTCATGCCATATGTTATAATCCAACGGGTGATTCTTCAAGGGTATGTGTTTTGTTTGCTACCGTAGTACTAGTAGGTTTGTGGTAATTCTACACTTAGGGGCTGTTTGGATGCCCGGAAGTGGGTGGAAGTGAGGAAGTGAGAAGTAGGATTCTTTTATTTTGGAAAATGAGAATTTGTGTTTCAATAGTTGTTGGGAAGTGTAATTGGAAAAGTGTGATCTTTTTTCCGGTGTTTGGTTGGTAATGTGGAAGTTAAAGTGGAAAGGTTGACCACAAAGTTGTCCGTAAAATAATATTAAAATAAAAATTAATTATGAAAAAATTTGGACCGTAATTAGAATGCAAGTAAGATTTACATGATCATAAAATTAACTGTTTTGAGATACAACTTATTACAAATGAGATTTACATGACCACAAATTAACTGTAGCACTTTGGAAGTGAGGAAATGGTTGTGTAAAAGGGAAAAGAGAAAATGAAAAGGAGTTTTCCCTTTTCCTTTTCCGGTGTTTGGATGGACAACGGAAGTGAGAAATGACACTTCCCACTTCCTCACTTCCGCCCACTTCCTTGAATCCAAACATCCCCTTAGTTACTTTTTGTATGACACTGAAAATTTTATGCTACTGTATGCTAGTTCTTTGAGATCTGAAAATAAACTCTGTTTCCAACTGGCTGTTGCATAATGAGTTTTGTATGACTGTATGAGCTAATTCATAAAATCTACATGTTATCGATGTGTCAAATATCATTGTTTAAATATAATCTTAACACATTTTGGTATCTCTTTGTCACATGGAAATATAACACGAAACCGAAATGCACACAAGGAGTATTGTATTCAAAAAAATAATCATCTAAATTTAACATCCACTGTGATGTGAGGTCTGAAAAATAACGTGTCTAATGGAAGTTCATCGGGCCTCTCATTTAATTTCATTTATACCAAGTTCATGTAGGTTTAATAACTAAGTCCTTGTAATTGCCATCTTTTACACATATAGTAACTACCTTTGATGTTTTAGTCACTAAAGTCTTTCACTCGTTACACGGGCATACTCACATATTCTCATGTATATAAAAAAAAAATCTTAGATAAAGGTGAACATAAGACCTTTATAAGTCTTGTGGTTGAATAGTTGAAAATCCAGAAACATATCTGTTTCTCAAACTCACTTTAAATTCTTCTTAACAGAAGCTGGGGAGGCAGAGGGGTAGGAAGAGGGTAAGTTATGGGGAAGAAGATATGTAGAGTTGGGGGCAGCATGTTATCTTGGGACCCCTTCAAAGGAGAACAACTAACACAGTCTCACCATCAAACAGATGGCCTATATGACACTTGAAGATGATGTATACTCCAAAATTGTTCATGCACATTACAAACCAGCGGCTTTGGTTGATTATTTTTACTCTTCTTGATTAACCGACAAGAATATTATCAGAAACAGTGACAACCTAGATTGTACTTATTACTTTGAAAGAATATTGAGAAGGAATATCCTACTTCAAATCATTTTTTTCTACTTACATTTATTCTTTATAGATTTGGTCCTATTGCTCATAGGTTCTGAGATTTTGTTCTTTATGGATAGTACAATGTTAATTAGGCTACTGAGTTTTGTTGTTTACAAGTTATACGAAGTTGTTAGAGATAGATTGAATGCTTGATTGCAATTCTCAAGAAAGCCTTAGAAGATATGAACCTAAGAATTAATAAAGCAAAAACCTTATGAAATTTAGGAGAGAGCAAGGCCATGGTCAAATTACATGCAGCTCATGTATGACTTGAGCAACTTTGTTAACTGGATGCATTGGGAGTTTATCTTTAAGTTCATATAAAAGAGCATGGATTGAGATATATGTAAACAAAAGATTCAATTTTTTTAAAGAAGGAAATGATCCTGGCAGACCTGACAGTTATCCAAGGAATAAAAGACCATCGTAGTTTAGTATCATGCTGTTCTTATGGATTGCAATGGCACATGCAGCCGGGATCCCTCTTCTATTTGGTAGAGAAGTGTCGCTCAATTGTAGGAGCATGCCCTCTTTTATAATGAAGGATGGATAGACAGTCTTTCCTCTTCTAAAGAGAGACTGAATATATTATGGGAATCCTTTTACCCCCTAGTTTTAACTTACAATCTTTAACAGGTAATGGGTCCCCATTTTTTTGCAGTTGAGCAGATTGGAAATTAGAATTACACACAACCTTTAGCAAGAATGAACTGATGTAACTCTTGATGGAAAAAATTACACCCTTGAACATGTTTTTCGAATTAAGTTGGTCGTAAATATTACATGCTCTGACTATGAAAGTTGTATAAATAATAAATGGATAAATATCCACATTTCTCAAATCAGGTTGCAGATCACTTGGGATGGTTGAGAAGGATGAAAAGGGTTGATTAGGAAGGAAGAGGAAATTCTCGGTCAGCTAAAGGTGAGTTTTGATGTATGGTCCTATGAATGAAAGATCAAGGAGATGTGGGCTTTGATTTAGGTTAGGATTTGAGTGAGAATTTTTTTAAAGGATTAGAATGTTGGAGGCATTTTAGCATGGAGAGGTGCCTTACCGTAATAACTTCAAGTATAAAATGTTGTTCAATATCTGAGACAAATTTAAGACCTTGAATAGTCAACCCAAATTTATGTCTTAGCTGAAGACACCTGGTCCTAACCCCAACTGCGCCAATTCATTTAACTAGGACATGCAAATCCAGTACACCCCAAATCCCTTTTCAGTAGGGCAGCATCTGTCATAAGTAGGATTCATGTAGCTGACAACAACGAGTTGGGATAAAGGCTTTTTCTTGTTGTTGAAAAAGTTTTCTATAGGGAACTAGGTTCTAGCATTCTGACAAACGACGATATGGATAAATTGATCACCTACCCAGTTACCCTGGAATGACCCTATTCTTTTTCTTTTGCGATCTTCTGTTTGTGGACATTTAGTCACTGGTTTCTGGATTATTCATAAGAATTTTTTTTGAGGGTGGTTATTCATAGGAATATATTGATAACACCATTGACCTGTTTTTAATTTAATAGTTGATCTATAAAATATTTGGTCAAGAGCTAATAGTGATTGCATATCTTTGGTGCAGGTTAAGCAAGATGGTTATTTTCCTGCTGATTTGTTGTTCCTTGCAAGTTCAAATCCCGATGGTGTCTGCTATATTGAGGTTTCCTGAAAACTTTGTGATGTGAATCTATGTACAAAATCCATTTCTCTAATGTTTTTCAGGCTTTTATTGATTTCAAGTTTGTTGCTTTAGACTGCAAATCTTGATGGGGAGACAAATTTGAAGATCAGAAAAGCACTGGAGAAAACATGGGATTACCTTCTTCCTGAGAAAGCCGCTGAATTCAATGGTTATTATGCTGAACTGTTGCACACATGTTAAATATTTTGTGAACCAAAATTTTACTGGTTTGATATTTTAAACAATAAATGAAATCGATTTATATTATAAAGTGCCGTCCTGACAATGGGTATGGAAGAAAGCCCAAAGCTTGATTTATTAATTTATTTATTTTTCTACAAAATTTTAAATACTATTGACCATTGGTGTGCCTTCTTGGTATTAGCACATAAGTTTGTGGGAAGGGCTTGGGTCCATTTGTTTTTTATAAAATTCCTTCATATAGTTTGCATCTTATACATTTTAGTTCATCCAACTTAGTTATAGACTTCAAGTCCTGTAGATTGTTCCATTGCATTGTTATTTAGCAGCCATTTGTCCTCTTTATCTTCACTCGCTATAAAGCCTCATCTTAATAACATGGTGGCAATGGGTAGTGTAAGGGCATACCCTAAATACTAATGCTTTGCCCTTAGTCTATAACACAAAAAAAAAAAAAATTCTAGTTACCCTATCCTAACAGGTAAATACTAAAAAAAATCCTTCACCCTTTAGGATTAATGGGTAAATTATTTAAAAACCCCATAAAAAGGGATTTAATTTAAATGGAAAAAGCAATAAACTTATGAGCAACATGAAAGGTATAAATGAGTAATTAAAAGCATAATCAAACATAGTCTAGTGTTATTAGACAAAGTAATCCATGCATAGCAGTTTGTTTATTTTCTTTTATTAGTTTGAAGTACTGTGTACATAATTACACTATTTAGGAGAGAAAGGTATAGATGCACACAAAAAGTAATTTTTTTACATATTAGAGAATTACTTAAATTAGTTTAGACAAACTTTTTATAGTTTGAAGTATTATATGGATTTTTCTGCATTATATCTGTATATAACAGATTTGGTATACGGGTAAATTGGTAGGAATAGACTATTCTATTTAACCTACTCTACCCGTTTATATAAATGGGTATGAACTTGTTACCTTACCCCAAAACTTACGGTGAAATAGCAAGGATAGATGGGTTTACCCTTTTATCCATTGCTGCTCCTGCTTAATAACAGCAACTTTGGAAACATTTAGGGCGTGTGGAATGTGGTCTAACTTATTTGATGCTGATTATATCAACGGCGTAGTATACTAAAATCAGATGCCAACTGCCACTCAAAACCTTGTCAATTGTTGAGGTTTCTCTGTGGGCACGAAAAGTGTAATAGAAAGTCTACCGATATTTAGGTTGTGCAATTTGTTTATAGATGGTTCTTGTTTATAGGATAATCTCATTGGCTTTATGTACAAATATTTGGCGCTACTCTTAGAGCTCTATAATTGCTGAAAATATTTTCAATTATTGATTATTCTCCTTGGCCACAAAAAACATGTAGTTTAAGTTCATATTCTCTTCAGGCTTATTCACATTGGATTTTGATATAACCAATAGAGGCATGGCCTAGAGGCAGATGGTAAATGTGCTCCTTGACACCTGGTCGGTAGTACGGAGGTTATAGGTTCAGACTGATGATAAAGATGGATATGTAAATTCCTTGTATAAAAATATGCTTGTGACTACCCTCGCTAATGTTTAGAAAGTGACGTGTTGTCTTTTGTCTTGGTAATTGCCAGGCACATTACATCATTGTAACTTAGGAGGGAACAGAAAAAGATTTATGCCTGGCTGCGTGCCATGGCATTATCAATTCAACATGTGCAAATATGATATTATCTCCAGATTGTAGTTTCACAAGATCCTCTATAGTTCTTTTTTTTGATGATCTTGGATGGAAGAAGGATCTTATACATGTACAATGATTTGGCGCTATATGGCAGGATTTCCATGCATGTGAACTTCAATTTAGACAAAAGAAACAAAACATAATTAGATCTATAATCAACCATCAATGTAAAACAGACAATAAATGTAATAACTGTTCTAATTCCATAAGTTTCTATCCAGGTATATATTCTCTGAGTCTTCTGATACTCTTTCCCACATATTCTTGTGTATTAGATCTATCCCTCGTCTTTTTACTACTCAGTCTTAATTAAACACTTTTAATGAGCCTTTTTGCCAATCATCTTTCTTATGCACAATGTTGTCTATATCTGGTTGTTAATATTAATGTGGGCCAGATTGGTTAAATATTGTGGATTATAGTTTCTTCCCTAGATTTTATTTTTTGTTTATCTGGCAATTGTTAAAACTAGGCATCATTTATTATCTAAATGCAAGAAGTTATAATTTAATTTTAGAAGCCAAATTTCTCAGCATGTATCTTTTATTCTCTCTTTTTACACTCATTTTATCATAGGTTAATATTTTTCTTCTGTCATTTATTAAGATCGGAAAAAGAACGAGGAAGTGGAAAAGAGAAGGATTTGAGTATCTTTTTGGAAACTTACTAATACTTTGAATTTACTTACAAATCTGATTATGATACCAAATTCACTTGTCTATTCTCCTATGTTAAACATAGGAATACAGGAGGCAAACAAATTGAAATATGATTATGAACAGTGAAGATCTTGTTCTAAGTTTTTGCTATTCTTATGTGGTCTGGTTTTTATAAGCATGAATGCTTTAGAAAAGTGCTCCAGTTCATCTTATATTGGCCCCCACAGATCTATGGACTCCCTATAGCATACTTGTCTATTCTCCCCCTTCAAATTCATCCATAATTTTCTGCTGTCTGTGAAAGTCGGAGAACAGCTGCCTGCAGCTGGAAATGTACCAAATATGATGGGCTTTCCTACTTATCAACTGGCTCTCCGATCGTATTGTGGCGCTTTCTCATCATGCTCTCCTATTTGGAAATTTGGTATAAATGCTTGATAATGTTGATTTACAGATAAAATAGCAAAGGAAAAACTTTTATTCCATATTTTTAGTCAATTAGATCAGTTTTAGTTTAAAAACTTTTATTTCAATTCTTTTTCGAGTTCTTTTGACTGTTAAATCTTGCACCGCCGCACAATCACCATGAGAAATGATTACGAAGTTCCAAAGTGATGTAATAGGATTTCTTGGTCACATAACTAGTGAATTTGAGCCACGGTTTTAGAGCAATTCAGTGGACTCTGATATGTGTTCTTTGCCATTATGTATTGATTTTGGAGGGGATCGAGTTGAAACTGTTTTAGAATTTCATTTTGGCCAACATCTGGAGATATCAGAAGAAAGAGGTTTGAGACATCTTTCATGGTAACTGTTGCATAAATTTTAATTCCACTGGATGAGAGAGAGTAGAGATACATAGATCGTTGTAGTTGGCGCATGGCTCCCCACATGTGGTTGGTTAATTGCATGTGACCTTATGTTTGTGAGGGAAAGCATAAGAGAGGAAGAAAAATCATATTTAACATATTGGATTTCAATTAAATCTTGTTAATCATTCAGTAGAGGGACCAAAACTGAACCCATACTTTTAAAGCTTGATTCGGTCACTGGATTTAATTTTATAATTAGGATTCTTCTGCCAGCTTCATGCTTAATGACCAATAGTTCTGTCACATCTAGTGTTTATGTTTATAACGAAAGGGATTCTTCTATGCACGACTGGTGCATCAGTCTCATCTTCTCATGTGGTACCTTTTGCTAATGGAATTCTTTTATTAGCATACTGTTGTTCACATTAATTATCCTTCTTAAGATTTTCAATGCATGTGCAGGTGAAATACAATGTGAACAGCCCAACAATTCTCTGTATACATTTACTGGGAATCTCATCATTCAAAAGCAGACGCTACCTCTTTCTCCAAATCAGTTACTGTTAAGAGTGAGGTCTTGTTCCTTTTTTTCCCTTTCAGTTTATTGTTTATGTAGGTTCCGTGGTAGCATAGGTTTTTATTATGTCTTGGTGTGGTAGTAAGAGGTGTACTGAATTTAGAGACTGATAGAGCTGTTTTACCGTAGTCTTTGGTTAAATTATGAGGTCTTGTTCATTTCTTTCGTTTGTTCCTTTTTTATTTCTCATTTTGTTGTTTACATAGGTTCTCTGATATCACAGTTTCTTTTGTATATAGTGATATGCTGGTAAGAAGGTTGTATTGAATTTAGAGACTGATAGAGCCATGTTGCTGTAGTCTTTTAGTTATATTATTCTTTATAGGGGCGAAAGTGCTAATAACCAACTGTTTAAACCTGATTTCTTTTAACCAACGCAGTTTTAAAGATACTTTTGACCCCAGAAGAGTCCATGCCCTCTTTTCTCAAACCCAAATGAGTTGAAGAGTGTAATACAATTACAAAAAACTGAGAACCCCAAAACAATCCTGCAGTTTTGGCACGTGATTTCTCTTGAAGTGTGGTTACCATTTCTCAAGGGAAACAGCGAGTGCTGTGGCTCACACATATTCTCTCTCTCTCTCTCTCACACACACACACGCGCGCGCGCGCGCACGCACACACAGACACACATTACCTATCTCTTGTCTGCCCGTTAGTTGATCAACAGGGCCTCTCGAATTGAAGGATCGACAATCCTTGCCTGACAGGTTATGGTAGGGTCCTAAGCAATAAGAAAACACCTGCACATATGAGCTTCAAATACTGAGGAAGAACATTTATTGTGGAACACATCATGAGCCTGAAATGTCTGGAACAAATGATTTTAAGTACTTTGCCTCGTAGAAACCAGAAACTAGTCCATGTTTTTTCTGTAATTCACTGTTCCATTTGAAAAGGCTTCTTCATTTAACACTAGACATAGACATATGATGCAGCCCATATGATTTTACTGTATAACCATTCCAAGTAGAATTGAAATTATATTTCTAAGTGTGAACTCTTAAGATTTCGAAAGAAATCACATACGGACAGTTTCCTTGCAGTCCTAAGTTTCTGATAGAGGTAGACTGGTAGCTGAAGCGGAAAGTAGATTATAAAAAAGACCTAGATTGAACCAATTTTAATTCTATTGTTAAACTGCGAAACCTTGCTATCAGCCTCTCTCTCGTTCTCTTACACTCTTTCAATTCGGGATTTGATAGGTGCAAATGCTCTCTATTGCTAAATTCTTGATTAGAGAGAATATTAAGTTGCTTTGTTCAAGCTGCAATATATAAGCTTTAATTACAACATTGCCTGTGTTCTTTGAATTTTGTTAATATCTTTTTGATGATTCCGTGCGCTTTTCTTCTGTTTGGAATTATTTTGTGGATGGGTGATAATGATGTTCACTTTCAACAAGTACCTTTTTGTTATACCACTTTTTGACTGACAGTAGTGTGGAAACACTACTTGTTTCATTTTGTAAACAAAAATAACTTTCTCCGTGAAGTACAATATAAATTATAACATTTATTTTCTCAACTCATGTAGCATGTTTATTTTCCTAATAACACAACATGGTTCTATTATAGACTTTTTTAAAATTAATAGTAGCATTTATTATTTATTATAACTTGAAAGAGATGAAAATAGCAAATTTATTCAGTAGTAGAGTACTGCATCTTAACATAGCATATCTATGATGCTGTACTGTAACATATATCAGCTGCTTGGATTTTTTTGCTACCACGAGCGATTACAAAAGGCAACACTTAAAACATCAAATGCCTTATAGTTTAAATGTCATACAATTTCTCAAATATGTATAAACATGGAATTTCTCATCATCAATATAAATGTGCAATGTCTTTTGTTTCATAGTGCTATAATATTAATGCTATATTTGAGCCATATATGCTATGGTTTGCAGAGCAGCAGGACAAGTGAGAGTGGGGATAGAGAGCAAATAAAGACAAAATTATTATCTTTTTCTTCTGAATCCAACATTTTTTTTATTCCCAATTCCAATTTGAGGGGTTGAATTGATATTATGAAAAAGGTTGGGGGGGGGGGGGGGGGCAACCCATATACCTTCCACATACTTTGATTTTAACAAAAAGGATACACATTGTTTTTTTTTTGTTATTTGTGAAACTTGGTGGCTTTAAACATAAATCATTTTCAATTGGGGTATGGAACCATTTTTCCCTTCTTTATAATGAACAAGGTGGAGCCTCCTTGTCTGCAATTTGGAACCAGATATGACTTTCTGTATGGGTGACTTGGCATATTTTTCTTCTCTATTATTTGTTTTCTATTCTCTGCCATTCCCACAATGTACTTCCTCCCTTAACTTAATGAACTGTCCAAACATTACTAGAATTATCTTCATAGAGGCATCTTGATATTTTGCAATATTACACTAGGAGTCCACTGCTTGCTTTCGTTCCACAACATGGCTATTCATTGATATGCTGTATTTGAGAAAAGTAGCTGTAGTTCCTTTGCCATTCCAATTTTACCAAAGTTATGTATAAGGGCATTAAGGCAATGTTTAAAATAACGATTACATAACGATAACGTTTTTCTTATGTTATGTTAACATAGGTTATAACGTAACGCATAACGTAGGTTATGCGATTTAATATTTATTTAATAAAAATAAATATATATACTATATTTAAGAATTTTTATAAATAGAAAAATAATTTTAAAAAATCTAAAAAATATATCAAAGCAATATATAACACATTTAGCAAGTATCACAACAATTTTGCAATCTACACAAACAACAATATGATCCGCATATTTCATTATAATTTATAATTTTTAGTCATGCTATTCAATCTACGCAAAGATTCATAATTCAATCTATAATAATTTATAATTCAATCATAATTCATAATTTTTTCAGTCATGCTATTCATTATGATTCATAATTCAATTTACAATATGCTATTCAATTATACCCCCCGTGTCCTTCACTCTCTCCAATATTTTACCCCCGATCTCTCTCTGCTCTCTCCCCCTACCGCTCTCTGCTTCCCCCCCGATCTCTCTCTCGGCTTTCTCTCCCGATCTCTCTGCTCTCTCCCTTGGGAGCGAGTAAAGAGATCGAGAGAGACAACATAGAGAGGGAGAGGGAGAGGAGAGAGAGAGAGAGAGATTGGGAGGGAAGGATCTGGGGGAGACTGGACAGAGAGAGAAGAGAGAGATCGGGGGGGGGGGGGAGCTTACATGTGCTAGGAGACGGAAAATCAACGCTTGGAAACGACGCTAGCGAGAACCATCACGACGATGAATCACCAGAGGTAGCTCTTTTTTGTTGTCGATCAGAGAGAAGTACGTCCTTTTCTTTCTTCTCGGCGCCGAACGAGGAGGAGAAAACGAGGTTGCAGAGAGGACGAGGGATTTTTTTTTTTGCCATACACCGGGGGAATATGGGGGGGTTTATAAAAAGTCGACTTGCACCATAGCGTAGGATACGGTGCGTTACATTAATAACGTAACGTAAGTTACGGGCAAAATAACCATAGTTATCAAACATTGCGTTTTTTAGACATGAGTGGTCGACATTACGTTATATAACGAGTTATAACGGTTTTTTAAAACACTGCATTAAGGTTATCTTATAGCCCACCAACCTTATTGTATATGACAGACAAGGATTGCATCCCCAAGCAAACTATTTAAGTAGCAAATGACTGAACATATCAAATGGCTTATTTGATGGTATTGGAAAATGTTGCTAAGTGTTTCATGCTACTGTTGCGTCAAGTTCCATGCCTTTTAGTGGCTGGATTGATGATGAGCTCTGGCGCATGAAGTGGAAAGATTCTTTGGTGATGTGAACAACACATGGCTTGGATAGTGTTTTATAAATAATATAAGAATAAGGCAACAATAAGGCCCATACTTTGTATGGTTGGACAATGAGGTTCTAGAAAACAAGATCTGTGCTGCAGAAATCAGTGTCGCAATTTAATAGGCCAAGTTCATCCATAAGGCGAGGTGCTCAGACCCGCGAGGGAAAGGAAATTTGATTTCATTTTACATTTCCTTTTTAGGGGTTGACAAGGGAGAGGGACTTTACATACAATGGGTGACCATAAAAAAATATATATATATGAAGTGATATTGGATTTTGCATTAATATAGAAGTATTCCTGTACAGTGAAGTGCAATAATGGTTCTGCCTTCCTATATGATGATTTTTGAAGTCAATAAATAGAACGAAGTGGAAGAAAGAAAGATGAAACTTTTAAATGTTGCACCATGGTGGCAGACAAGGCCAATTTGGGTTTCCCTTATATTTGAAATTACAGAAATTTTTCTTAAATTATCTAGTTGTTGATACTTGATGGCAGCGACACAGGTCTCTCCTTCCCCACTTGAGGATATTTGAGCTTGTTGAGTGATTAGTGTATTCAAAGGAAGATATTTTCATATTGTAGTTTATTTTATGAGTTATTTGATATTTATGGCAGCGAGATGAGGTCTCTTCTTCCGCACTGGAGGATATTTTAGCTTGTTGAGTGATTAGTGTACTCAAAGGAATATGTTCTCATATTTTAGTTTTCTTTTACAAGCCATTTTCATTTTCCTAAAATCCTTTATTTTAGTTGTGTCGTTTAATCAGATTCTATCTAGAGTCTGCTTTAGTCAGTCTTGTTTAAGCTGAGTACATGAGTATATATTTAGTGTCCCGTATTTTGATTTTTTATGATTTCCTGTATCTGTCCAGATTACCGAAAACATAGCTCAATGGTGACTTACATTGTCGTCTTATTTTGGTAACTGAATTGCTGATGATTTTAGGTACTTATTATCAAAACTGAGTTGGCAGATACTTTGGTTGGATCTTTAATTGCAGTGCTTATGTACCTTTATTTTTGTTTGATGAATTTATTGATAAATAACGTGCTTGACATTCTTGATGACTATGTTATAAGAATTTTCCTTTATCTTAATATTTCATCAGATATTTGTGTTTTTTGATGTAATTCTACTCTATTTTTTCTATTGTTCTAAAAAATATGAATTCTGATAATAAGGCTTTGTTAATGTTATTGTCGACTGTTTGCATCTTTTACATTTATTCTGTGAATTAACACCAGCGGCCAGCTGAACACCCCCTCCCCCTCTCTCAAACCCAAAAAAACAAAAACAAAAACACACACACACACACACACAAAGCCCGCCCACCAAAACCAAAGGACAGTAAAGGCAGCAGTTTTGGTTTATCCGAGAAATAGCAACCTTAACATTAATCTATATTGACCTCTTACCTCAATATTGTTTTAATGATGCAGGGCTGCAGCCTCCGGAACACCGAATATATTGTTGGGGCCATCATATTTACTGGGCATGAAACAAAAGTTCGTTCCTACTCTGAAATGTGATTGGCATACTACATACCTTTTTTTGTCTGCTGCTAGTGTCTCCTTGTATAGCTGTCCTTTATATTTTTTGCCTACTTTACTGCAGGTTATGATGAATTCTATGAATGTTCCTTCTAAAAGAAGTACCTTGGAAAGGAAACTTGACAAACTTATATTAGCATTATTTGGTGGTCTCTTTTCATGTGCGTTGTTGGATCCATTGGGAGGTAATATCATTCATCTTCTTGACAGTATTTTCCAAGGGTTATGCCTAATCTCTGCTTGTTTAGTTTCATTACTTGGCATCTGCTTTAATGATTTGATATGTTTTCACTAAATGTTTTTGTTGGCAATTCTTGAACATATTAATAGAAGTTGTGAACACAGGTGGAGGAAGCTTAAAACAGACAATGCCTAGTTAAATTATTAATTTAACAACCAAGCATAGCTGTGTCGCTATGTGAGAGTATCAAACTATCAATGAAGATAGGAAACCTATCTTTTATTATTTATTGTCCATGTATCATTAATTCAGAGTAGAATGCATTTTTATTTTGCAGCTCAGTTAATAATATATTTACAACGTTTAAATTTTCATCTTTCATTTCAGTGGAGTGTTTATCAATAGCAAATACTACTACTTAGGTCTTTCCGGGAAAGTGGATAATCAGTTCAACCCTAGCAATAGATTTCTGGTACATATCTAGCCTTTTAAAAATTAATATTCTTAAAATTTCTTTGATTTTTTTCTTCGAATATATTTACTATATAAAATTGTTGTTCTTTTCTGCAGGTTGCAATTCTTTCAATGTTTACACTAATAACATTGTATTCAACTATCATACCTATATCTCTCTATGTATCCATTGAGGTGGGATTTATAAGATATAAAAATCTTTTTGTGTTTTGTATTTCACATGTCATTTACACTTGATTCTTACACATTTTAATTTTTTTTTCAGATGATCAAATTTATCCAGTCTACCCAGTTTATAAACAAAGATTTGCACATGTATCATATAGAAAGCAATACACCTGCATTGGCTCGGACGTCTAATCTGAATGAGGAGCTTGGGCAGGTAGTTGTCCTCTTAATATTTAATTCAGGCTTTATATGTTGGTCAGCGTTCTATGTTTTATTGTGCTTTATGTTAATTTGACAGCTTAATGAATTATTAGCTATTTATAACATAATAGCTTATATTCCCATTTCCCCCCTTTTCCTAATTCTAGTAATGCTGATTCACACTGTTTACCTTTGCACACAAATTTCTAAGGAATTTGTGACCCATTTCTATCCTATTTCTGTTGGTTTTACAGCAGTGTAAGCGATGCAGGTAAGATACGGACGTGTCCATTTCTCAGCGAATAAGATTTGATTGAGTGGTAAAATATGTTGCATTATGTTATCAACTATCACAAATCAGTGCAAGCATTTATGGTTGTGTGTATCTTTACCACTATGAAAGAACTTTATTGTTTCTGTCCAGAGCTGGTCATGATTAAATTGACCGCTGGCTTGTATCCCTCCCTATAGAAGCACCAATAGTTTTTCTCCAGAGAAAATCCAAGTTGTAGATTTTGTTAGGATGATTTAACTAATCACTATAAAAACTATCCTCTCATCTAATTCATTTTATTTCCCATCCTCTGTTTCACAATGCGTCACCTAACCTCCAAGCCTGATCCCAATCCGACTCTGACCATGAGATCGTGGTCCTCTTGACGCCTTGATGACATCATCTGGGAACATCCCCCCAAGGTGGACCCAGGAACCAGCGGGTGGTCCAGTTTGAGGAGTGCCGGGGGAAGGCCGAGTGAGAAGGTGCCGTACAAGGCAGTTATCTAGCTGGATGATATGCAGAGGTACATATATTTAACTAGAGGTCCTTAAATTGCACTCAAGTTTGCTGTCATACAATTGGATCTCTAAGCCTCTTGCAGTCTCGTCCTCTATGGTTCTCTTTCTTCTCCAGTTGACGCTTCTTGATAATGTGTAGACATGGGAACATTGTATGTATGTGTATATGCATGTGTACTGGGCTCTTTTGGAGAGGGAAAGAGGGAAAGAGGAAGGGACTCGTCTTCTTTCAGAAGGATTTGGAGCGAGATCATTTCCATTCAAATTTGACGGTGGAAGATCCAACTGAAATTCCTCTAGGTTCATCTTGATCCCAATCCTCTAGGTTAAAAAAAATGAAGTGATTATGAGTTGTTTCCCCATCTATCAAGTGAGATCTGATCGAGTCATTCTTAATATAGCAAGTTGCTTAGACCTATGGTGTAGGATGTTTCATTCGCAACCAAAATTGGTGCGCAAAGGTTTCTAAATGTCTAGATATGATCATTGTTTTCCTTTCTCTTCTATAGTTGCTACTCTGATCGTGATAAATGGTTGTATTTATGATGTATATTTCAAAACATATATCTACACAACTTGCTATTGATATGTGTCATTTCCTGCCACATAATGGATAGGGAAAAAAATTAGAAACAGAATCACTTCATTTTTGGTTTTAAGGCACAATAAATTGGGTAGTTTAGATAAAGGGTGTGGATTTGCAATATGGATAATATCAGTAGAATTGAAAAGGGAAGATTTTACACGAGATCCTTTGACAGGAACCAAGTCCCTTGCATGTGTAGTTTAGTGAAAACGGGTTAGCTCGCCGCTAACACTCTCCCTTTTTTTTTTTTTGGGGGGGGGGTCTACTTTTGATTCCCACTGTTGTTGAATGAAGAGTTGGGCTTGGGTAGTTAGTGTTGAGTGTGTGAATCTTTTTCCAATATATATATATATATATATATATATATATATATAGAGAGAGAGAGAGAGAGAGAGAGAGAGAGAGAGAGAGAGAGAGAGACTTGTTTCAGTTTGGAAGGATTCGAGTTCGAATCCTTCCCACTCAAATACAACCCTACGACATCTGAATGCAAGATCCATTCCTTTGAAGTTGATCTACATTATTTCAAATAAATAAAAATCAAAAATCATATATTTTGAATACTTTTTGCCCATCCATCAAGTAGGCGCAAAATGGACAACCGAAATAGTGAGTTGGTTAGTTTAATGGCGCAGGATATTTAAAATCTAAAAAAAAGATATGTGAGGATTTTTTAAGTGTTTAGATCATGATGAAATGGTCAGATCAAGAATTTATATGTCTAAAGACGTAGATCTAAGCAATATGCTATTTTCGGCCCTCTATTTTGCGCCTACTTGATGGATGGGTAAAAAATATTCAAAATACTTGATTTTTGGTTTTTAATTACTCGAAATAATGTTGATCAACTTCAATGAAATGGATCTTGCATTCAGATGTCGTAGGGTTGTATTTGAGTGGGAAGGATTCAAACTCGAATCCTTTCAAAATGACACAAGTCTATCTATCTCTCTTTCTCTCGCTCTCTATATATGTAATGCCTCTACCAGGAAGGTTTGAACCAAATCCTACCTATTGGAATCAGGTAAATGGACATACATTTTTAAAATGCACTCTGTTGAAGTCGATGCACATTATTTGAAGTGTTTCAAAACTATATTTTAGACAATTTTAAGTTCTCTCACCCATCCGTCAAGTAGTCACAAAATGGACGACAAGAGTAGTGAATTATTAGGTGTTAACGGTCTAGAATGTTTCAAACGCAATAATAGTTATTTTCTAAGGGTTTTAAAGTGTTCAAATGTGGGGTTTTCAATTTGTATTTTCCAAAGTCCAAACCATATATCAACAAAACTCCTAATTTTTAAACGTACATTTTTAGGCCACTTGATGCTCATGTAAGAAATCACAAAAAATATGATTTTCCGTTTTTTGGCATTTTGAATGATGTAGATCATATTGAACGGTTTGTATTTCCAATTTTACTTGCCTAATATATTTTCACGTGATAAGATCTATACTCAAATCCTATCAATAGGATTAGTCAAACTCTCTCTCCCCCCTCCCCCCCCTCGAGAGGGATATTAGCTTACGCACATATAATATGTGCTGAAGCTGTTTCCCTCTTGTGGATCGTTGATGGAGATGGTCTACACCGTTCATCATGATCTTCATATCCTAAAGGGTTGGTGGATGAAAAATTATGGGTTTTGCATATTGTCATCCATCGTGTGGTTGCAAATTGAATGATATTTTGTGAATAGAACAAGTTAGGACCGCTTGGTTGATGGGTAAACGATTTCCAAAACTAATGATTCTGCCACCATAGATAAGAAAGAGCTCCAACACAAATTTATTTGTGCTCAAGCTCATATATATATATATATATATTTATATAAAAACAGACTTGTGTTATTCTGGGAGGATTCGAGGCCGGATCCTTTCCACTCAAATACAACCCTACGACATCCGAATGCAAGATCTAATTAGTTTTTGTTTGTATAATTCTGTAGTCTTAGTAACATCTAGGATATGTCTCTGATACATCTAGGATACGTCAGGGGAGTATCCGACACCGTTGATTAAATACTATCAATCAAGTATCGCAATATCCAAGTATCGAAAAAGTTCTTGACATGGGTATGTCTTTTACAACGAAGTGTCTATGCTATGGTAATATGCAAAAGAAATTGGACGATCCCTTTATTTATCTTGATCCACATGTTTTAAAAGGCTTATAAATAAAAAATCATGCATTTTGAACGTTAGTTGCTCATGCATCAAGCCATCAAGTAGCTTTGAAATGAATGTTTTTCAATTGTGAGAAAACTGTTCATTTTGCCATCACTCAAAGCATGAGCAAGTGACCTTAAATTGCATATTTTGGGTATAGAGCTTTCAAAATGTGTAGAATAAGATTAACATAATGGACTCTCTAATTTTAGTGCAGAACATTTTTTTTGTAAGCGGGCATAACTAAGTTATTACATAGGAGTACTAAAGCCTCACCCATGGTTCAAAGTCTCGGTCTCGGCCGCCGACTCGGCCGGCACCGAGACGGATCGGTCTCGGCGACTCGGATCGGACTCGGGCGATACGCAAAAAACGCTACATAGAGCGCCAAAAAAATTATGAAAAAATCATGACAAATCATAAAAAAATGTAAACATCCAAATTCATGCATCACATATTCAAAACATATCACCTAACACTCAAAACATAACGTGAAAGCATAAATACAAGCGTCATTGGTAGAAAAATATCAAAATACATGCATAATATAGTAAATTGCACAAAATAATTCATAAGTACCTGCTAATATAGTCATTTCCACATTGAATTACGAGGAGGCTCCAAATCATCATTATCATCTGGCCCGCGATAAGTATAGAACCAGGCATATAGTTTCCATAAGGATAATGATATGTTTGTGGGTGAGATCCTGTAGGCTGAGATGATTGGCCAGAGGATCCACTATCAGAGTAATATGGCGGTAGGGGTTGTGCAATATCAGCTCCATGGTGATAATACCCAAAACCTCGATATTCAGTGCTGCTAGTAAAGTAATCACCAGTGCTAGAATAATCAGTGCCAGAATATTGGCCAGATGTCAAACCCAACCCCTGTAAATGGCCTTCAAGACTATGATGACCATGTGAGTAGTAATCATGTCCACTCGAATAATCATCGCTAGAACTGAATTCGACCAACCGATCCAAATGCCTACGCTGCTGTGAAATCCCCGCCCGGCCTCCATGATCTGTATCTTGTGTGGCATAATATTGTGAATCCCATGTTAAAGCATCATCTCGTTGGCTTCCACCAACACCATGAGTCTCTTCAACATTACCACCATCACCACCATCACCACCATCACTGCCGCCATCACCCTCACCACCATCACCCTCACCACCATCATCGCCACCACCATCACCGCTGTCATCATCACCGCCATCACCATCATCACCGCCACTTTCGTCAGTATGACGAATACCTTCATCTAACCAACCTAAGTCATCTGGTCGTAACATCTGCTGTTCTCCCTCACGAATCCACTCATCCAAAATATCATCATCATTGAAAATATTGTTCAGATCAATTGGGTTGTAATAATCATCAGTGTCGCTTTTGCATGTCAAGTTTCTTACTCGCAACCGCATATTGTAATGCACATATACTAGTTTATGCAACTTTTTCATTGCCAACCGGTTGCGCAGTTTTGTATGAATTAGCGACCACGTGCTCCAATTTCTTTCACAACCCGATGAAGAACATGTTTGCTTAAGACTTTGATGGCAATTTTCTGCAGATTGGGAGCTTCTTCGCCATAATTAATCCACCAATCAGCTGAAGAGATTGTTGCACTGCTCTTCTAGTTAGTGAGCTTCCAAATTCTCCAACTCCATCCACAAATAATTTTATCTGTGAGAATACACATCACAAGTGTTAATATTTGCATAACATTATATCGATGAAATAAATAAATTATTATTACCTCATTAATAGCTCTTGCTTGTTTAGTCAAATCTGGCTCCAATCTTTTAATGACCTCCTTTAATCCATATCTCACTTCTGGATGTGTAGAAAAGTTTTTTGAATATTGGAGTGCTGGATTTAAAAAATATGCTGCAATAATGTAAGCAAACGATTGTTATGATATGACAGTTTCAATTTCTAGTCAACAAATATGATTTCTAGGCAAATGAATTACCAGCAGCATGCAAGTGTCTATGCAATTGTCCCTCCCATCTTCTATCAATGATGTCCCAGTACTTCTTCCAGTTCTTATTTGAGGCCTTTATAGCCAATTTTGCTCTATCCATAGCTTCATATATAATAGATAGTGTAGGTTTCTTGTACTGGTCCACTATCTTCAAGACTCTAACAAGAGGATCCATAATGTTTTGGACCTCTCTTGCCTTCTTCCAAAAACCGGTCAGTCAGAATGAGATTAGCAACCTTATCTCGCACACTTCTTCTACTCCTTTCCTTGTTGAATTCACGCCATTCTGTAGTCGTGCACATTCTTTTCAAATCTTGCTCATAGCGAATAAGGCTTTCAATAGAAATAAACTCGGTGGCAAATCGTGTTATACCTGGTCTCAACAAATCTCTATCTTTGGTATATAGCTTCATTAAATTCACCATTTTGAGGCTATTGTAAATGAATGATGTGATCACCTTAGCATCATCCAATGTCTCCTTGACTGATTTCAAAGAGCCAATATCTTCAAGCATCAAATCAATGCAATGTGCTGCACAGGGAGACCAAACAAATGTTTTCTCTTCTCCATCAACATGTGACCAGCTGCTTTGAAACTTGCCTCATTATCTGTGACAACCTGCACGATATTTTCTTCGCCAACTTCATCAACAACTTTATCCATTAGCGAGAATATATACTCAGCAGTCTTCGAGATATTAGTGGTATCAACAGAAGTATGGTAGATCATGCTTCTATCACAATAAATCATGAAATTAACAATAGGCTTTCTATTATGAGAACTCCATCCATCACACATGATCGTGCAACCATACTGCGGCCATTTTGTTTTTATTGAAGCAATATATACTTCAATTTCTTTCACTTCCTCCTCTAAATAGAGATTGCCAATCTGGTACCCTGTAGGGCCTTTTACACCTGATCCTGAAGGTTGTGAACTACTGCCACCAATATCAACTCCTTCTGTCGATCTCCAAGCCATTTCACGACTTTCTTTCATGGCTTGTTTCAGTTGTCTTCTTTCACTCCTTCTAAACCACCAACTTCTTCAATTTCATTATCAGAATCTTCTTCGGTCACATCATAGAAATCTCCCTCACTTAAAGATCTCATAAGTCACTCTTTTTAGATTTAATGGCCGCTCTTTCTTTGCTACCTTCAGAAAGATGTCGTCTCATTATTTGAGATATCTCTTTTGATACTCGCAAGCATCCTTCCACCTGACCGGGTACATGTGCTATATGCTGCTTCAATCTAGTGATACCACCATGGACTTGTTTCCCACAATAATTGCACTTCACAAGTTTTCTACTTCCACCAACAGGGGTACCATGTTCTCATCCAATATCGCGTTGCTTGGAGCCATACTGAAATTTAAAAATTATCTGTTAATTAAATTAAAACTAAAATTAACTAAATTAAAAAACATTAAATTAAACTCAATTAAATGAAACTACAATAAATTAAACTAAACTAGTTTATACTAGATTAAGCAACACTAACTTAATTACCTAACTTTAATAAAATAATTAAATTACCTAATTTAATTACAAAACTTTATTAAATTAAATTAACCTAAATTAAGTTAACTAAACTAATTTAAATTAAATTAAATTCAATTAATGAAACTATATTAAATTAAACTAAACTAATTTATACTAGATTAACCTACAATAACTTAATTACCTAACTTCAATAAAATTATTAAATTACCTAACTTAATTACAAAACTTTATTAGATTAATTAACCTAAATTAAGTTAAATTAACTTTACCTAAACTAACCTAAATTAAATGACATTAAATGCAAATTAATTAGAGAGAGAGAGGAACAGAGAGAGGGAGAGAGACGGAGACAGAGGAGAGAGAGGGGAACACAGTGGAGGAGAGAGAGGGACAGAGAGAGAGACAGAGAGAGACTGACAGGGAGAGGGGGAGAGAGAGAGAGACAGAGAGGGGGAGAGAGACTGAGAGGGAGAGGGAGAGAGAGATAGACAGAGAGAGAGAGATACAGAGAGAGAGATACAGAGTGAGAGAGAGAGAGAGTGCGACAGAGAGAGAGAGAGATACAGAGTGAGAGAGAGTGCGACAGAGAGAGAGATATAGAGTGAGAGAGAGAGAGTGCGACAGAGAGAGAGAGATACAGAGTGAGAGAGAGAGAGAGTCCGACACAGAGAGAGATACAGAGGGGGAGAGAGAGAGTCCGACAGAGAGCGAGAGAGAGACAGAGAGAGAGAGCGAGAGAGAGAGACACAGAGAGAGAGAGAGAGCGCGCCGCTGCGGAGAGAGAGAGAGCCGAGAGAGAGTAGCTGCGGGGAGAGAGAGAGAGAGAGAGCGCCGCTGCAGGCCAGAGAGAGAGGCGCGCCGCTGCGGCCTGCGGGGGAGAGAGACAGAGAAAGAGAGGGAGAGAGAGGCACAGAGGGAGGGAGAGAGAGAGAGACTGAGAGGGAGAGGGGAGGAGTTACCTGCGACGGCGACGGCGACGGCTACGGCGACGAGGTGGGACGGCGAGGGCCGGAGGGCGTCGCGGGGGAGACGGCGAGCGAGAGAGAGAGAGAGAGAGATCAGATCTGATCTCTCTCTCTCTCCCCGAGCGAGATTTTAAGGAGAAAGTCACGGGCGCCGAGTCGCCCGAGTCGGGTCCGAGTCGGACCCGATCCGGGTCGACTCGGCGATCCAAGACTGACTCGAGCCTCCGAGTCAAACCGGAGGCGCCGAGTCGGATACGACTCGGCCGAGTCGTATCCGACTCGGCCGATTCTTTGATCACTGGCCTCACCGACACACCCACGCGCACGCGCACACATGCGCACATAGAGATAGACTTTGGCTTCTTCGCGAAGGATTTGGAGCCATATCCTTCCCGTTCAAATCATTGATGAGCTATTCAATTGAAGATCTACTCCATTATAGTTGATCAACATCATATAGAGTGCCTAAAAACAAAAAAAAATCAGTTAAATTGCGTTTTCTATTTTATGCATCAAGTAGCACAAAATGGATGGTTGAAAGTAGCATGTCGCTGCATAGTTTAGGGCATACAAGTACTTGATCCGAACCATTGATCATGATCTAAACGCTTATAAATCCTTATAGAACAACTTTTATTTGGTATCAAACACTCCACACCGTTAAAGTTGGCCAACTTGCTATTTTCAACCAGTCATTTTGTGTACTTGATGCATTGGTAAAAAAACTCATTTTCACTTGATTTTTTTATTTTGAGGAACTCTAAGTAATGTATATCAATGTTGACAGACCGGATCTTCAACATGTTATTTCTATCCTTGAATTTGAATGGGAAGGATTTGCACTCAAATCCTTCCCGAAGGAGCAGCCATCTCTCTCTCTCTCTCTCTCTCTCTCTCTCTCTCTCTCTCTCTCTCTCTCTCTCTCTCATACACACACACATATATACATCTACATATACATATATACATATACGTACACACCACATATTGATTTTTCTAAAAGATAAAGTATATATATTATTTGTATAGATACAAAAAAACAATATTAATAACTTACACAAGATTCTTGAACTTTGGATGTAAATTTGCATTTGATATTATCTGTGCGGCTTGCCTGGTACCATTTGAACCAAATAAAAGAAAAGGTGGTGCCTTGACTTGAATGGTATATAAAAATTAGATAGAGGTCCAAGCCACAGTTTATGGATTGAAACCAAGATCATGCTAGTAGCCAGCCAACGCTTACCAGGACAATGGGATGGTTCATTGAGATGAACAGAATGTCATAACATTTAATGCACCCAATTTTGCCTTTGGAACTTAAAGTGATTGATCAAACCATAATAATAAATATGACTTCTTTTGGTGCAGGTGGAATACATTTTCTCTGATAAGACAGGAACTTTAACAAGAAACTTGATGGAATTCTTCAAGTGTTCAATTGGTGGGGTGGTGTATGGCACTGGAATTAGTGAAATAGAAAGAGGAGGAGCTCAACGGAATGGATTAAAAAGTGACGAGGTAAATTTCCAAAATGATTAGTGTGAACCTTAGGTAACACATACTTGGCGTATTCCCTACTTGAATACAAACCTTTAGGTGTGTAATTTTTTTGTCTGATGCTGTTTTTGACAGGCTAAGCAATCATCTAGAGCTGTGCATGAAAAGGGTTTCAACTTTGATGATGCTAGACTAATGTGTGGTGCTTGGAGAAATGAGCGAGACCCTGATACATGCAAGGTAGGCTGATTAATGTAATTTGTTCTTGAAAGAACAAGAACGCAACTAAACTGGTTATGCCCATGTTGAGAACTTGGACCATCCACTCTGTTTATCTTGATCTACACATTATGAAAGGTTTATAGACAATACATCATGTGTTTTGAGGTTCAATTGTTCGTGCATCACGTGATCGTAAATTTAACAATTTCTTATTGTCGGAAATAGTTCGTTTTGCCACCACTTAAAAGCATGGGTAAATAACATTCAAAATGCATTATGTTTTGTGTATAAAGCTTTCTAATATGTAGATCACGATTAACTCATCTACTTTCATTGCACATAAAAATATGTTATTAAAGTTGGGCATAACTAAGAATGCCTAGGAGTATTAAAGCCTCGCCCGTTGTTTGTGTGATGTTAATCCTCAAAATGTCATCTCTTCCTTAAGTTCTTACTTTTGGAATATGCTTTCTAAAGATTTCTTAGTTTAATCATGTTCCATTGTTATGATAAGATTTATTGAAGGTGGTAAAACTTTTGTGATAAATATGGAAAAAATAATTTAGAATTATTTTTAGGGAAACCAGCCGAAGTTAAAATTTAAACTAGAGAATGTGTAAGAAAGCAAAGTGAGTCCTGAAAGTTTGTTGCTAAGAGATGAGTTGGCGGCTTCATGCGGACAGTCCTGCTTCAATGATCTCCTGAAGCACAATACCCCTGTTTACCAGCATCCTGGTAATGGATGGTACCAAGGGATCCAAACAAATGCTCAAATCTTTTCATTGATGATGAGACATGAATGCAATATGAAACAAAACTCCGTTGCACACAGTCTGTCTTCTTTCCCGTGGTTTCTCTTGCAGTAGAGGATAAGTCCTTTCTTGAATGGTAGCATTCTTAGAAGAGGCATGCCCCCTTGGGTGTAATAAGACATGCCCAACTGAGGCATACTTTGATCTTTCTTGGGCTAATGTAATGCTGTGGATTCATCTGGCTGACTGTTTTCTCCGGTACTAGAGATAATTATTCTTCAGAATCAGAATCCTGTCCGGGCCAATGTTTTTCTCTCACTTCTTGGCCCTTTTCAGATTATCCAATTCGTTGTACTGATGCCTTCTGCACGAGCAGTATATTTGTCTTGTAACTATCAATAGCACTTAACTATATTCCTCACTAGTTTTAATGCTGCAAGTGCTTTTTATTGGTGACCCATAATTTCTGTTAATTTTAGTTGTCTCCTAATCACAATGTTCTTTTGTGATAAAATAACTGCTCAAAAACTCAATTATTTCTATGCTTTATTCTCTCTTTTTCTTAAAGTTCATCTGTATTGTAAAACAAGTCTTCTTTACCTGCCAACTTTTTATGGTTACCAAGTGGCTCAAAGCTATTGATGGTTGATATGTGAATTAGAAACTAATTGTTGAACATGTATTCTTGAGAGTTTAAATGAAGAAATTAATTAAATTAAGAAAAAAAAATCATGTAATAGTGTGTTGAGAAAATGATATTTTCTGAAGTTATCTGTTGAACCTAAAACTAGTTGTGGCTAGGTTGCACACAATCTATAATTCTAGATTTGGTTGCATATTTTAGAAGAAATATGCTTAACTAAATATTGAATGAAGAAATTTTTGTAGCTTCCTCAGAAAATGAAGCGACGGGTTCCTAAAGGACCTCTTTAACGAAAAAACTGACTACGGGTATGTCGCATATCCTTGTGATTTCTGGATTTGCGCCCCCGCTCCCCCCTTTTTTGTGGTATTAGGAGTCAGATCCTCTCTTGGCTAGTTGACATGTTGAATCGTGTGATTCGAAACAGCCTGACAATATGTTACAGATACGGTCATGATACAGTAACTCCATTTCTGGTGCTTTGCCGTTTGTTTGTATGTTTACTCCATGACCCCTAACCTCTCCAACTGCTTGAATTGTCTTTGTTCATCATTTCTCTTTATCCTTTGGAACTTGTGCACAGTAGCCTTGAAAATTTCTTTTTTGATTCAAGTCGCCTGTGAAATTGTGAGATGCATGTGCCGATTACTTTCCACCCCTAGTTAGGACACAAAAGAACGGACTTTCACACATGCATTATTACTACATGTGAATGCGTGTAGTATCCAAGTAGAATCATGGAAAATGTGGAAATGTTTCTGTCATTGAATATATTTGTGCTTTATAAGTGTGAAAAAAAAAACCCATCAAACTAAATTTTCCCGTGAAGCTATCTTGCCCCTAAGTTCAGTCAAGGTTACTTTCTCAGTCCATTCTTATATACTGTATAGGAGTTCTTCAGATGTCTTGCAATATGTCATACTGTGCTTCCAGAAGGCGAGGAATCTCCTGAAAAGATCAAATACCAAGCTGCATCACCAGATGAGGCTGCTCTTGTGGTTGCTGCAAAAAACTTTGGGTTCTTCTTTTACAGGTAAATTGCTTTTAATTTTTCTTTTGTGTATATTTGATTTAAGATGTATTAAATAACTTCATTCATTCATGGTAGGGATCTTGTTTATTTGTCCCCTTTTTTTTCTTCCTGTTCGAGTGAATCATGTTTATGCTGGAGGCCTTTTTATGTGGCTCAAAGGTCCACACGAGGAGGGAATATTAAGTGTTGTATACATTGTTGGCCAATTTCTCACTATCTGGAACTTTTGGATAAATTTGTTTGTGACAATTATAAACAATAATGTTCATGGAATGACTCATAATATACTATATTGTCACTTTGTTAAAATTCTAATTCTCTCTTGGAATAATTTTCATATTTAGCATTCGGTCTGGTATATATTCTTCTCATTTTGGCTACTGAAGTTCATTGACACTTTTAAAATTTTATTTATATCAAAGTAGTATTATGACCACCTTTTACCGGACGGCGTTTAATTTCTTTGACTGTTAGAATTTAATATAAAAGTGGAGGTTGCTTTAGTAATTGTTGTCTTTTCTTTTTTTATTGAACTAAGGAACCAGTCTTATTACTGTTTGTTCATCAACGAAGTTGATTAGACTCTGTTTACTTCTATTAATATAAGAATTTAGATGTTTCCAGTGCACTCTGTAAGGAACTTTGACACGTTGTCTCAAGTCACTTTTGGATTTGACTGTGTATTTATCTTTATCAAAACCAATTAACTTGCCAACTTTCTTTTGTAGGCGTACACCAACTTCAATCATGGTTCGTGAATCACATGTTGAGAAGATAGGCAAAGTTCAGGATGTTGCATATGACATTTTAAATGTTTTAGAATTTAATAGGTAGGCCTTGTACCTTATACTTTCAATCATTTATACATTCGAAAGCATTACCTTTTGTGATTTTTTTTTTTTTGTTAAATAGCACAAGAAAGCGGCAATCAGTTGTATGTCGGTATGCAAATGGAAGGCTTGTTCTGTATACTAAGGTAAACGCTTGGAATTTAACTTGTTCTTTATTCCTCTAATCAAGTTATATGACTAGAATGAAAAATCATACTGTGCAGGGTGCTGATACTGTCATCTATGAGAGGTTAGCTGATGAAAATAACCTACTTAAAATGTGACTAGGGAGCATTTAGAACAGTTCGGTTCTGCTGGATTACGTACGCTATGCCTTGCCTATCGAGATTTAAGCAGTGAGTTTTATGAGAAATGGAATGAGAAATTTATTCAAGCTAAATCTTCCTTACGAGACCGTGAGAAGAAGCTTGATGAGGTATGCGAAACAACTTCCTTTTACATTAGCTTAGGTTGGCCATAATATTTTGGGTACTATATGCTTTATTAGGTATAACCTGTATGTATAATGTTTTTTTTTTTTTTTGAAAACCTATATGTATAATGTTATCTTGCATGATATTGTCAGTTATCTAATTGTTTTATAAAGGAAAATTTTCATTTTATTTCTTGAAAGTTGGATTCATCATGTTTTGCGGAATTATTCTGATCATGGATGTAAGAGATAAGTCAGATATGAGTTCTTAGTTCTGGCATGTTCTTTCATCTTTATTTACGTTTTATCAATTCCAAAATGTTGACATTAACAGAATGCTCATTGCTATCCACGACCAGTTCTAAATTTCTTTAGGAACATATACTATTTAGGCATTGTGATATGATTTTTGCGACTCAGTACTGTGCTTTGAACTTTGAACTGAATTCTTTTGTGCTTTATCTTTATATAGCGCGAAAAATAAGCAACTGTGAACAAGTCAATATGCTTTTTTAGTGAAATATGTAACAATCTTTCATTATATGAAGGTAAAGATAGAAAACTATGTTTGACTAGGATGAGGGAGACATGAAGCTAAGGTATAAAAGAATTGTATTTTCCAGCAGTGTGGCTGATTGGATTTTGGAAAATGATGAAAACAATATGGAGATGTTCTGGAAAAATTGTCGAATGGAGACTGTAATTCAGAATTTGCTTAGTATTGTTGCAACATGTATTCTTTAAACTGTTGTATATTGACAATGTAACCCACCACGGAATAGTGGTGCTTGCTATTAATTTATGTTGTTTTTGATGAAACACACATTAGCCTACATCAAGAGAAGGCGAGAAAAACTTCAATGAAACTTCAATTGATTAGAATGAGGGACAGCTGAAGCAGAGATATAAACTTTGTTTGGACGTATGAGTACCGTTAATGATGAAAGGAACATGGAACTGTTATTTGGAGGTATTGTTGAATGGAGGTTGCAATTGTTAGAGGTACATGTATTTCGTGCAATTATCAGTCACACTTGTATGGTAACTTAAAAGGTAGTGCATATATCTTGTGTATCTTGTAGCCTAATAGATGCTAGATAGTGTTGACCTTTACTTTATGGGTTTGAAATATCTGGCCTTCGATGCTTTAAAAGCGGATTCCTAGAAAAAGAAAAGAAACAAAGTGAAGTGGGCTCACTGGCACAGGCAACTTAAGCACTTGGCTAGGAAACTAGGAAGCTGCTTAAGCGGTCAAGATTATCCATACTGAAAATCATTGTGCGATACAAGATATACTCTTAATTGACAATTAGACATGGAAGTTAATATATACTCTCTCTTTGAAATCAATGGAGGAGGAAAGAGAAGAAGAGGAGGAGGAAGTAGAAGAGAGAAGTAATATCAAAGAAAGTAAAAGGAAAAAATTGGAAGAGGAGAAGCAAAGAAGAATAGGAAATGGAGGGAAAAAGATAATACAGAAAGAAAAGGAACGGAGTGAGGATATCAACTTGTGATGCATCCAACTGCATTACTTTGATATGTTTATGGAATTATTTAAGGACTTGAGGATTGTTGATTGGGTAGGAGATCCCAATTGTAAGTAAGTCTACTATCTGCTTCTGTGTTTTCCTGGTTATTAATTGTTCTTCTTGAAATGCACAAAAGGTGTTCGTACTGTGACTAGGACATGCCAAAATATCTTAAAATAGTTGGCAGTACGTGTGAGGTCCGTGGCTTCAAAATACTTTAAGGATTTTGGAATACATACTACTGACTGAAATGCGTTGCTAGTTGAAAAGACACCACCCCCCCCCCCCCCAAACCACCCAACCACCCAAAAAAAAAAGAAAAGAAAAGAAAGAAAAGAAAAGAAAGAAGAGATTGTCCTTGGTCTGTCATTCAGTTTCTTATGACGGAGATAAGGGTACAGATCCGGATGGCTCAGTGGATTCAGATCCTTCATTATGCAGATCCATACGTTTATTTTGTCGATTCCGATGCAGAGGCACTTCAATTTGATGATTCTTTATCTTGAACTGGTTCACAAATTATTTTTCTTGTATCCGGGATTCGGAAGTTAAATCTATCAGAAAGCTCGGATGTGCAAGTTTATAAGAATGGGTTACTGGTTCAGATGTGATGGCTCTTGGCTTTGCTGACATTTCTTTATGGCACTTGTACTTATATCTGGCACTTTTTGACCTTATCCCGCCCTTAACTTTTCTTGCAAGTATCATGAAATTTCTTTCTTATTGTTCCTTTTTTTGTGCTTCGGGACATCGACAACTTTGTCATAACTGACAAACCGTCATGAGATGGTATTTGCATCTTTCACTTCCAGTTTTTAGTGCTGGTCAAAACACAAACCCTATGTTTCAACAGAAGTCTCAAGTTCATGTTATATATGATTAACCTATTTATTTGGATCATGGGCAAATAGGACATTGTAAAACTGTTCAGGATATGTGTTTTTGTTAGGGTAGTGATGGGATTCACGTTAGTTGCATGAGCCAAGAGAAACTTCTGTTGCCATTCTAGTATAATCCCAAAGTTTCATACATTTCTCATAATGAAGTTATCACCTATATTTAGTAACAGTACTTTCCATATGCCATTTACTAAGATTTGACATATATTGTTTTTTTTAACTTGGTCAAATAGAGAATCTTGAACTGAACTATAAGGCAAATCAATCATCATGAGATAACTTTAACCTTTCCCATAAAACTTTCCGTGGGGTACTACCGTACTAGTCGTGTGGTCCGGACTTGATGGAATTTTATATCAAGCCATGATCTTTCTTTTAGTTAGAAGTTTTGGAGAGGCTCTCATACTCTCAGGGCATAACCAAGTTAGTTATGTCCACCTATAAAAAAAAGTACAATATGAAAAGAATTTGGATGATCTTGTCTGTTTATCTTGATCTACATAGTTCTAAAAGGCTTATAAACAAAAAAATCATATGATTTTAAGACCAATTTCTCATGCATCAAGTGGTTGTATAATGAACAATTTCTAATTGGCAGAAAACTGTTTATTTTGTCACCACTTAAAACATAGGTAATGGTTCAAAAGGAATGATTTTTGATGTCCGGAAACTTTCAAAAATATGTAGATTAAGATTAACGTAATAGATTGTCTATTTAATTGCTAACATGCATTTTTGTAAGTGGGCACAACTAAGCTAGTTATGCCCTAGGAGTATTAAAGCCTTACCCTAGATGTTTTGTTTATCATTTGATTCAGTGAGGAGTCCTTTATATGCACTGTCCTTCTTAGTTGCTTTAGTCACCATCAGTTTCTACTTCCATAGTCGTTTTGATTGTCTTTCGTGATAAACTGCAGGTTGCTGAGCTGATTGAGAAGGAACTTATACTAATTGGATGCACTGCCATTGAAGATAAGCTTCAGGAAGGAGTGCCGTCTTGTATAGAGACTCTTTCAAAAGCTGGAATAAAGATTTGGGTACTAACTGGGATAAGATGGAAACAGCAATTAATATAGCCTATGGTATGGCCTGTTGCTATTTTAAATCTTTTGGTTAAGAATTTACATTGACCATTAGATATATATATTTTAGCATCTGTACAGAAGATCAGGAATAGGCTTAATTGTTATGGTTAAGGCATTCTTTTCTTACCCTTCGTCCAATTAACAAAGTATGAGGCTTATAATTCTGTGTGCAGCTTGCAACTTGATCAACAATGGCATGAAGCAATTTATAATTAGTTCAGAAACTGATGCTATTAGAGAGGCTGAAGAGAGGGTAAGATATACTAATCATATTATGGTGCAACTTGCTAATGTACTGTGGTACTTGAATTTCATTGCCATGCTTACACAAAGACCTCGAAGTTTACAACATAATGTGTGTTGTTGTATGCATACATTTTTAAACATTTGTTTTCCATGTTTGGATAAACCCCAGTTAAGTTGTTAACTCATCCCACTGCAAATTCAGTTTCAAATTACTGATATCTGTCTTTCTGAAGCAATGCTTCAGATGCGAACTATATAATGGTCTCGTGAAGTTGAAAATGCTCCTTCTCCATTTCTAGTTTTTTATTTTCCATATTCAGCTTATTTGTAGCCATGATCATTTTGCATGATATTTTTCAACTTTCTTACAAATTCCACTTGTGTGCTTCCATCTTTTTATCTTTCACGACTTTGCTTATTGATATCTTCAATTTACTGCCAGGGTGACCCTGCAGCGATTGCGCGCTGTATCAGAGATTCTGTCAAACAAGATATGGATCGATGTCTTGAGGAGGCGAAGCAGTACTTGCGTACTCCGCCTGGAACCAAACTGGCTCTTATTATTGATGGAAAATGTCTGATGTACGCATTGGAACCAGCTTTACGAGTGAATCTGCTAAACTTGAGTTTGAATTGCAGCTCAGTGGTTTGCTGTCGTGTTTCTCCACTACAGAAGGCACAGGTAACTTATGTTATGGTTATGCTATTCTGGATGTTTACCTTGAGATAACTATTTACTCGTTGATTCAAATCCGAGAGACAGTAGGGATTGCCTTAAGGGTAACAAGAATCTCGGCATACCGACCATGTAAATAATTGCTGACACTGTTAGAATCATTTCTGAAGTCAACTCTGTCAATTATTGAACACCATCTATCTGAATATACGCGACTATCTACATACAGCTTATGCATAATCTGACATATCTTTTAAATTTTTCGATGATTGTTTTCATTTTCCTTGAAGATTCAGTTAAAACAGAAATCCAGTGCCCATGCCTGTACTGAATATTAAGATTTGTAAATTGTGTCACCATAGTTAGTATTGTAAAAATTGTGCTAGCGAAAAAGGGTTGTGATTAATAATAAAATAATAATTTGAGGGTCTGTTTAGATCTGTACCTCCTAAATCTTATCTATTTAGAAATATTCCTATTAAATTATGGTAACTTCCAATTTATCCTCAAATCACGAGTTTTAAGAATTTGCCCCTTCTGTTGATATCCATTTGGTTTTGGATGGAGGAAGGGAATGCCCTTTGTACCCCTGCCCTTTCCTTCTCCAATCAGACCAACAGCACCCATCACCCCCCGCCCCCCTCCCGCCGCCATTCTTCTTTATCTCTAATGTGATCCAACCCAAAATTCCCTCAAAAACCCAAAATGCTTCTCCCTTCTCCATTCTTTTTCTCTGTCTTCTTCTCTTCTGCTCTCTCCCAAACTCTCTTGAACATCGCCAATGACTCATCGACCCCACACTTCCGAGCATTGCCCTGCTCCTTGACGCATAGCACTGCACACCTTCACCTGATCCCTTCTTGCTATTGTTGTGAGGTTTGCATGTGGGGTTGGTGGGGTTGAGGTAGGGATTGAGAGTGGATGTGGAGGGTTGTGATTACCATAGTTAGTATTGTAAAAATTATGCTAGCGAAAAAGGGTTGTGATTAATAATAAAATAATAATTTTGAGGGTCTGTTTAGATATGTACCTCCTAAATCTTATCTATTTAGAAATATTCCTATTAAATTATGGTAACTTCCATTTTATCCTCAAATCACGAGTTTTAAGAATTTGCCCCTTCTGTTGATATCCATTTGGTTTTGGATGGAAGAAGGGAATGCCTTTTGTACCCCTGCCCTTTCCTTCTCCAACCAGAACAACAGCACCCATCCCCCTCTCCTTCATTCTTCTTTATCTCTAATGTGATCTAACCCAAAATTCCCTCCAAAACCCAAAATGATTCTCCCCTCTCCATTCTTTTCTCTGTCTTCTTCTCTTCTGCTCTCTCCCAAAGTTTCTCAATCATCGCCAATGACTCATCGACCCCACACTTCGAGCATTGCCCTGCTCCTCGACGCATAGCAGTGCACACCCTCGCCTGATCCCTTCTTGCTATTGTTGTGAGGTTTGCATGAGGGTTGGTGAGGTTGAGGTGGGGATTGAGACTGGATGAGGAGGTGGGTGGTTAAACCTTTGAGGAGTTGTTGATCTAAGTTGCAAGAAATTGGGGAGTTTGGAGAGCAACAATGAGAAGATGTGGCAATGTGCAGCAGCCATAGTAACAAAAGGGGTCGTGATTGTTGTGAGAATGATGAGGAGAGTGGTGATCGTGGAGGTGGTGATGGTGGCAAGACATTTGATTTGGGGAATGGAGTTGGGGGTTGGTGACTGGCTGCTCAAGGGAAGGGGCATAAATGGGATAAAAGGGGTATTAAATTTTATTATATTGATGGAGATCTATTGATCAGTGTTGGAAGAATTTGATTAATGGGAGATGGAAGAGATGAAGGGGAGATGAAGGGGGTGGTAGAGAGGTGGTAGGAGTCGGTGTGATTGAATTGTTGTGATTACTTTTTTTTTTTGGTTTGATTGAATTTTCTTTCTGGGTGCATGATTTGAGAGTGAGAGAAGAAGAGGAAGTAGTAGTAGTTTGATTTTGAGAGTGAGTTTCTTTTCCATTTTCTTTTTTATGAATTATTTCAAGTGGGAGTATAATTTTAGAGAGAAGAAGTGGGCCTGCAAGCATATCCATGGAAATACATAGTAAATGCTATTAGGGATATGCTCTTTGATAATTGCACATGCTGATTTTGGCTTTGTCTATTTGCTTTCCTTGTTCTTTTCCTTTCTTGACTGGATATTTAGGTATCGTAGTTTGATCTAGATAACATGTGTTAGTTGACAATCCCTCTTTCTACTTAACAGACTGAAGTGGATCTAGATGGAAACGTTTTATATTTTTTTACACTCTAAGCTACTCCTTTTCATTTTTTTTCTTTGCAGTGGTTCTTTAACCTTGTCAAGTATCCACGAGTTAGCTTTCATATGCATTCTTTATTATTGTTTTTTGAAGGTCACTAGCCTGGTAAAAAAAGGTGCTCGAAAGATCACTTTAAGCATCGGAGATGGTGCAAATGATGTGAGCATGATCCAAGCTGCTCATGTTGGTGTTGGCATTAGTGGAATGGAGGGAATGCAAGCTGTAATGGCCAGTGATTTTGCAATTGCACAGTTCCGCTTCCTAACTGATTTACTTCTTGTGCATGGACGATGGTCATATCTCAGATTATGCAAGGTGTATTTCGCTGGCCTCCTCAAAAGGTCACTTAACATTGCAATCCGAGGTTACTTACAAGCTTTTATATTGCAGGTGATCACTTACTTTTTCTACAAGAATCTTACTTTCACATTGACCCAGTTCTGGTTCACCTTCCACACTGGTTTTTCTGGTCAGAGATTCTATGATGACTGGTTTCAGTCTTTATATAATGTCATTTTTACAGCACTCCCTGTGATCATTCTTGGACTTTTTGATAAGGTATGCTGTGTTGCCTTTATTTGGGGTTTTAACTAGCCCTTTTAAATTTGGTCAACTGATTCTCCATAATTGGATGTTTCTTTCTTCCAGGATGTCAGTGCATCTCTATCAAAAAGGTACCCGCAGCTTTACAAGGAAGGGACGAGAAATATGTTTTTTAAATGGAGAGTTGTCATCATATGGGCCTTCTTTTCTTGCTACCAGTCATTAGTAATTTATTCCTTCACTGTTACCGCCAGTCAGAAGGGTCAGAACTCATCAGGGAAGATGTTTGGCCTTTGGGATGTTAGCACAATGGCCTTCACTTGTGTTGTGGTGACTGTCAATTTGCGTCTCCTTATGGCATGTAATTCCATTACAAGGTGGCATTACATAAGTATTGCTGGGAGTATTTTGGCCTGGTTTCTTTTCATCTTTATATACTCTGGCATAATGACCCCGCATGATAGACAAGTAAATTCCTTTAAACTTTTTTTTTGTTCATTTTCTCATATTTGTATGCATCTTATGCTGCTATTTTTTTTTGTTCTTTCAGGAAAATATTTTCTTTGTCATTTATGTGCTGATGAGCACATTCTATTTCTACTTGTGTCTTCTGCTGGTACCCATCATTGCACTCCTCGGTGATTTCTTATACCAAGGGTGAGAAATTTTGAATTTTCATTTTCTTGAATGTGTTGCAAAATATTTAACCTCTAATAGGTTTTTATTTTAAACTTTATAATATTGTATCATTATTTATGATCATCCAAATAGGACCTGTGGTGAACAAACTTGCTTCCTGACTAAACTTAAATGTTTCTTTACTAACTGCAAGTCATGGTGCTCATGCTGACTTCCTCGAACACAAAGCTATGCCTTCCTCGAACACAAATCTATGCCTAACTCCTTTGTCCGATTGCTGGATTGAACACTTCGCATTGTGCTTGTTACGGGTATTAGCCCCTGATTTCTTCACTCCTATTGGAAAGTAAAGGTAATATTTGGAAAAAATGAAGAAAACATCCTACCAATTTCTGAGGATCTTATAGGGGATAGTCTGCAAAACGAGATTTTTAAGGGTACATGGGGTTTTGCAAACTGCTTTTGGTATATACAGTTGTATTATTTATCTGGTTAGAGTGACAAGAAAGAAGTTCAAATGTTGATAGAAAACTGAACAAGGAATAAAAATTTCAGATAAAATTAAACTCTTGATTAGTTAGTTTTATATTAGGAGTTTTTTAAATCTTTATTTTATTAGGAGTTTTTATATTGTTAGGAATTCTACTCATTTTATGAGTTGTATTTGTAATTGCCTATAACTAATAAGTATTGAGAGAGAAATCATCAACTCTTTCAAATCTTTTCCTCGAAAATTCTTGATATGATATCAGAGCAAAACCCTAACCTCTTCTTTCCAAAAACCCTAACCCCCACCTACACCAACTTCTTCTTATCTTCTTTTCCTTCTTTCTTTTCTAGGTCTTGTTACCTGAGTCCACCTCTCTAAAAAAAGTTAATGTTCACGACGAATAATACAACAAATTGATCATTGTGAACAGTAAAAGCCTAAAAAACATTGTTTTGATCTAAAACCCCAGCCTTCTTGCCATCGCCACCACAAAATCATCTTTTCTTGACCTCGCCACCCCCACATATCTTCTCCCTACCTATGTGACCTCGCCAAGGTCTTGCTACATGTTTGTGAACTCGGTGAGGCTCCTACTGCTCCTTCGTGCCTGCTGATGACCTTTTGATGCCCTTACAAACTTCGTCGAGGTCATCCATCCTCTCTGCTATTATCTGCTATCTTGTTTAAACGTTTGTGTTGATGTTTCGTGACTACTACTACCTGGCTACTATGTCTTTTGAAGACATCAAGCACATCTTCGATTCCACGACTTCGAAACAGTTTTTTACTACTATTGTGAAACTCAATGGCGCCAACTATCTTCTCTGGGCTCAATCTTTTCATCTCTTTGTTAGCTTGCAAAAGAAGCAAAAACATCTTACAAAGGATCATCCAGGAAAGGGTACAACTATCTATGATGATTGGGTGGCTAGTGACTGCAGCGTAATTACATGGCTACTCAGTAGTATGCATGAGGTCAGTGCTAGTGTAAATGTTTCTGAAAACAGTTAAAGAGATATGTGATACTTTGAAGGAGATATATTCCAACAAGCAGAATATTTCTCGTGTTGTTGATCTATATGAGAAGTTATTCTCACAGCGATAGGATGGTTGTTCTCTATCTGATTATTACTTTGAGTTGAAGAGGACTCTCGATGAGTTAGAATTTTTAGTAGCAAGGTGCTTCAACGGTATCATGATGAGTTAGCAGTGGCTAAGTTTTTCTCTGGAATGGATACCTACTTAGGCAATCGCGTTCGAGGGTAGATTCTTAGTGGTGATACAATTCCTTCTCTTTCTACTATGTTTCGTGTTCGTCGTGTTTCTATGGGAGGTGATTCTTCTTCTGGTGTTGAGAACTCTCTTGTGGTAGTTGGAGGCCGTGGCAGAGGTGGAGGATATCGACGCCGTCATTGCCGCGATTCATGGGGAGGACATGGATGCAGAGATAAGGGTTTACGTCATTGTGCTCACTGTGGTAGAAACAATCATACATATGATAAGTGTTGGGACAAGTTTGGTAAATCTTAGCGGGCTTAGATCGCTGACAGTACGTCTACATCTACTTTAGCTGCTACCTCTACTATTGCTTCTATTGCGCAGATTTTCACGTCAAAACATAAGCGTTTTCTTCAGCTATAGACTGCTCAAGCATCCAAGTTAGCTAATAATACCCTGTATGGATACTTCATGTACGAGTGCATTTATTGCTTCATCTGATAAGCCTTGGGCATCCTTCCTCGTAAAAGTTACATCAAGTAATGCCGATCGAGTATCCTATTACTGCTTTAGAATGTGAGTCTTGTCAGTTAGGAAAGTATCATCGTGCTTCCTACCCTAGTCGTGTCAATAATAAGAGTAATTCTCCTTTTGATTTGTCCACTCCAGTGTTTTAAATATCGGATATCGGCGATATACCGGTCGGTAAAATTATGTACCGGTTACCAGATACCGGGTGATATATCGCGATATGGTACTAAATACCGGTTGATATATCAATAGTAAATACATATAAGAGATTATTAAAAGAAATAAGTTATTATCCAAACATCATTTAAAAACATCATTGACATACCATAATGAACATAGAATAAAATAAAACAATCTCTCAAGCAAAAAATAATAATTATTATCCAAATAAGTAACTATAAGGGCTGATATATCTGATATTTCATCTCGGATATCGGCCGATATATCGGCGACGTGGCGATATATCGGCAAATATCGGTCCAAAACGATATCCAATAAATTTTTGCACTTATCATATCGTTTTGGATAAAATACCGGTATCTCGGCCGGTATACCGGTATATCGGCCGATATTTAAAACAATGGTCCACTCTAATGTTTGGGGACCGTGTAGTGTTACTTCTATGTCTGTTTTTTGTTATTTTCTAGTTTTTGGGATGATTATTCTAAGATATTTTAGGTGTATTTGCTAAAAGAAAGGACTCAAGTTCTTACATTTATCAAAGATTTTATCAATGAAATAAAAACTCCGTTTTCTATTACTATTCGTGTTTTGTGCACTAATAATGCTCTCGGGTATACTCAAAAAAGAAGTTTCTCATTTTTGTGCATCTCATGGTATTTTATACCAGACTACCTGTCCACACATTTCACAACAAAATATAGCTGCTGAAAGAAGATTGAGATGCCTTCTAGTCACAACTTGTTGATTCACATGCATGTACTAAAAACTTTTTGGACTGAAGCTATTATCTGTGCTTGTCATTTAATAAATAAGATGCCTTTTTCTATTACATGATATAATTCCCTTTTCTTGCATTTAACTTGATAAACCTACTTTTCTGTTGTTCCTCATATGTTTGGTTTTCTTGTATTGTTCAAATCTTCAACCTGGATCGCATAAGTTAGAACCTAGAGATATAAAGTGTCTTTGGTGTTATTCACGAACTCAGAAAGGTGTTTTGATCAGAAAGGCTAAATTTTATACTTCTGTTGATGTAACTTTTTTTGAGTCACTTATGTATTTTGCTCCTACTGCTTCTCATATACCTCAACCTATGCCGAGTTCTGAGGATTTAGAGAAAGAGATTGTATCTAAACTATTGCAACTGTTTACCAAACACTCCAAGGATGTGGTCTCTATTTCACTTCCTGCTAATCTATAGTCTACAACTACTGATCATGATCCTCCTCATTCTGCTTCTCTGCCTACTAATCCTCCATTTCTCTGTTGAGATGGATACTTCTACTTTATTTGACTTGGATCTTCCGATTATGCATCAAAAAGGTAAATAATCTTGTACTCAATATCATATTTCTAATTATATTTCCTATGATCGTTTTACCCGACTATCTGGTCAGTTTGCTGTAGCAGTTTCTTCTGTTACTATACCTAAGTCTTATTATGAAGCGTTGATGTACCCAAAATGGAAGCAAGCCATGGATGATGAGGTGGATGCTCTCATCTTACGTCAGACTTGATATCTTGTGCCAACTTCCTCTGGACTACCTGTAAGTTGTTGTTGGGTGTTTACTGTCACACATGGTCCAAATAGCACTGTGGACAGATATAAGGCTCGTATAGTTGCTCGAGGCTTTTCTTAGACTTATGGTGTGAATTATCTGGAGGCATTCTCTTGTGGCTCGTTTCAACTCTATTCGTGCCTTATTGTCAACCACTAATAATGGTCGATGTTTTCGCTAGAGATGTGAAGAATGTCTTATTGTATGATGATCTTAAGGTTCATATGGAGCAACTAGGTATGTTATCAGGGGAAGAATATGGTGTTCTAACTCAAGAAGGTGGTATATGATCTTAAGCAAAGTCTTCGAGCCTGGTTTGACAAGTTCAGTCGTATCATCCCTAAAGTGGTGTTCCAGAAGTTCTATTCTGATCATTCGGTCTTCATTCACAGAACTTCTTTTGGTACTGTGATTCTTACTGCTTATGTTGATGACATTTTACTAAATGGGAGTTATATTGCTGGTATTGTGAAAGCTAAAGAGTATATGCAGATTGAGTGATGGGGGCATCATACCGATTTCTCTTCGCACCCATCAGCGTCGTCGTCGCTGTATTGTATCGATCCATCTTTGGTTTTAGTTTTGAGATGTGTTTGGCATTATTTATTTCGATTTTACTGGACAACTATTTAGTCCGCGTGTCGTGATTGTGTTTGGTTTTCGTTTGAGTCCATTTGTGACTTTGTTTGAGTCAACATTTAGGATTGAGATTGAGTCTAGTTGGTCATGTTTGTTTTCAGCATTGTATTTTTTTGTTGTTTTTTAGTCTCACATTGGAAGTGGGTTGAGTCTTGTAGTCAAGTGAAGCTTATTTAAAGAGGTCCAACTCGAAGAGTAAGGGAATGAAAATTTGATAAAAAATTGTTTGGTATTGGTTTAATCTAATTGATTGAATCAACAGAGCCTAGGACAAATTATGATCCATGTTCATATCCCCAATTCAATTTTTGATCCCACATCAATTTTGGTAACAGAGCTTTGATTTCTAATCCCCTTTGAGTTTTTCATCTACCTTCTCCCAAAAACCCTAGACCAGAACCCTAGACCTAAAACCCTAGATCTATCCAAAAAAGAAAAAAGATAGAAAAAAAGAGAAAAAAATAAAAATGAAATTGGAAAGTTGCATTGTTCATCCTTTACCTTCAACACCCAAAACCCTACCCCCTAACCCTAGTTGCCGATAGCCGTCGCTTTCCCCGCCGCTGCAGCTTCTTTGTCTTTACTGCCAGATCACCGTCAACCTCCCCTCCCTTCCTCATCCTTGTTTCCTCGTTTGTGCCGCCACGAGGACGTGCTGACGCCACCTGTCAACCTCATCGCCCAGTCCGCCGTCAACATCAGATCTCCTCGTCTTCGATCGACGCCACTACGAGAGCTCGCCACCTCCGGATCTGTCGTCCACTGTCTTCAAACGACGTGAGATCTCTGCTGACTGTCGACTAGAGCAGTTCTAGCCTCGAGATCGCTGCCCATTGTCTTCAACACTGACAACACGCTGTCCACTCTCTTCAACCACCGCGAGATCACTACAGACCTCGTCTCGAACAATTCCAGCGTCACCATGATCCAGATCCTGATCTTCGCCCGTCGTCTTCGTCGTCGTCATCGCCGACATGTCGTCTTTTTCCTTGCACCGCCGACAACACCAGACCACCGCCGCCAGCACCAGATCATCGCCTCCAGCGCCGAACTTCGTCAGAATCTACAGGGGAACGATCATCTCTGATCCGAGTCGTTCTCGAGACCTGAGTTTAATCGGCTTCATCGAGCGAATATGATAGAATCGGCTCGATCGAGCTGTCCTTAGTTGGCTCAATACACTGACGTCATTAGCTTGACTGAGCCGACTCGAACCGCGGCTTAGACTCGAGCAGACCTGAGCTGACCCGAGCCGACAGATCAGACGAGTTAACTCCTTGACTTCGCCTTGACTCAGTGCCAACTCGGCAGATTCAGTGCAGAAGCCTTTTTGAGCCCCCCTTCACGCCCTATTCACGTCGTTTTCGAGGCAGTACACATCCAGACTATATTATTACGTATAGGACTTTCGTGGGCGATTTTCAGCTATTGGTAATGGTGTTTCTTCGAGGTAATTCTAAGTTTATCGATTCTATTTTTTAACGACAGTAGAAATTGGCTCGATTACTCCTAAATGGTTCATCCTTGATGCTAGCAGTAGTGTTGATGTTCCTCTAAAATTGTGAGCATGTGAATCTGTTAACTTTTTTTTGTTTTACTTCGATTATTAAAATAGAACTATTTCCTGAATCTAGGCACTTGATTATTTCTCTTGATGTAATATTAAAATGACCAACATTACTTGCATGGTTTCTATTATTTAATCATCTTAATTAAATCTTTGATGTCTAAATGTTCGATAAGTTGTGGGATAATCTAGTGGTGTCCATAATTGAACTACTTACTGATTTTTAATTATCATGTGCATCCCACGTCAGAGCATTATTAGATGTTAGGATTCGTTTTCATTCTTATTAGGTTGCATTTTGGCCTCAATTTGTTGTTGATTTGCATCAATTGTTTGTTGAAACCCATCATTTTAGGTCATAATTTTTACGTTTCATTTAGGTTTTGCATATGAACACCCTGTTACATGCCTACTCGTAGGGCCTGTTTGTTTCGTTGCAAAACGTCGCAAGTCGTAAGTCGTAAAATGAGAATGGAAAAAGTGAACTGTAGCAGAGAAAATATATTGTGTTTTATGGTGTTTGGTTGATAAAGTGAAGTGTAAATGGAAAAGTTATTGTGTTTTACGGTGTTTGGTTGATAAAGTGAAAGTATAAATGGTAAAGTATATTGTGTTTTACGGTGTTTGGTTGGTAATGTAAAAGTGTAAGTGGAAAAGTTGACCACAAAATTAACTGTAGCAGTGATTTAAATATTATAAATACTATTAAATTAAATCTACTATTGCAAATTAATTGTATTATAATAAATTTGAGATAAAAATTAATAATCTTAATATTTTATTTATAACAATAATATTAATAAAATATTAGTATAAATAGTAAAATATTACTAAAATATTAACTAAATAAATAATACAACATTTTAAGAAAATCTAAAGAACATTAATAAAATTTTAAGAATACTAATAAAATATAAATATTAAAAAATCATACAAAAATTAAATATAGTTATAATATTATAATATTAATAATCCTTGAAAATTATTATAATATAATTTTTATATAATATTTTTATAGAAATATAAAATTAACAAAGTAAAACATAATTATAATTTAATAATAAATTATCATTATAGTATTATTATACTGAATTTTATTACAATATTAACATAATAAAATATTAATATAATAATAAAATATATTATGATATTAATAAAGTAATTTTTTATATTAAAAAATAATAATTAAATATATAGTAAAGTATAATATTGTTATATTAATAAATATTAACTCTAAATAAATAATAAAAATGGAATAAGTATTAATAAATAATAAAGTATTAAATAAAATATTGAATAAAAATATTAAATTAAATAGTAAATATTAATATTAAAACAATATTAAAAACAATAAAAAAATTAAAGATTAAATATAAAATAATTAATAATTAAATAAGAAATTTAACACTATTTAAAATATTAAATATTTAATAATATTAAATTATATATTGATTATCGAGTAACTGTTTTGAACTGTAAGTGTACTACAAGTGAGAGTTACATGACCACAAAATTAACTGTAGCGACTGCAAGTGGGAAAATATGAGTGTAAAAATGAGATTTACATGACCACAAATTTAACTGTAGCAACTGCAAGTGGGAAAAGAAGAGTTGCATTTTGCAACTTATTTTTCAGCGAAACAAACAACGGAAAATGGAAAAGAAGTTTTACGACCTGCGTTTTGCGGCGAAACAAACACGCCGTAGTGGAACACAACACCACCTTCAAGACCCAATTTCTGAGATGGATCCCAACATTGCTAGCATTGCAAAACTCTTAGAAGAGTTATTCACTCGATTTGACAATGTCAAACAAGAGTTGAGAAGTAATAGGGAACATTTAAACCAAATAAAACGTGAGACTACTGAGAATATTAGTGAGAATGGACCTCGACCTGAAAATCACACACATAAGTATAATGTTCAACATGATCATGATGGAATGAACTTACAGAATATTAATCTAGAAGCACCCCCTTTGATGGTTAGTTGGATTCGATGGGACACCGGACATGGATCATTATTTCGACTGGTATAATATGTCTGATGAGAGATGCATCTGATTTTCCAAAATGAAATTGATTAGTCATGTTAGGTAATATTGGACTAATGTAGAAGCTGGTAACTCTTAGGAGACAAGAAGCCCGTTCATACTTGGGATGAGATGAAATTGAAACTCAAAGTGAAATATTTGCATGTTCATGCAAACAACGCTTACTTGATCAATGCAGCGCGTTTTATGCAAGGTAATTAATCAGTGGCGGAGTACATTACCAAGTTTGATGAATTTCTGGTTAGGTGTGGTAAGAATGAGTGACACTGTAGTCTTGTCTAGATTTCGCTCAGGACTCAGAGAAGATCTTAGGCGTGAGTTCTTTGTGCGAGATATCTCCACTTTAGAACATGTTTATCAGCTTGTTTAGGATCTAGATCACTCCCAAGGTTTTCTTTCACTAGACAGACTATAGGAATGACACCAACAAGGCCACCAATGTCTAAGCCCCAACCTAGTCAGTGTCGTCCCAGTCCCATTTGGATCTAGTAACTTTACTCAGAAGCATGATGATAAAGGCAAAATAGTTTACAGTGAGTCATCTAGATCAGTTCAACAGAATCATGTTTTAAGTTTCAAGGGTTTGGTCACATTTTTGCATAATGTTAGAGCAAGGCAACTTTGATTATTGAGACTCAGCCGTACAGTGACCAGATGACTTAGAGAGATTGTCTATGAACCTGAAAGAGATGTTTGAGAAGATGAGCTTGTTGTTGATCAGGCTATCACCTTAGGATGCCTTTTGAGCATGCAATTACATTCGATTGATGATTTTGACAGGATTACTCGCCGGCTTAGTATAGTGAGGTGCGCTTTAGCTCAACCCAAGGAGAGGATGACTGGCATCGATCACAATATTTCAAACTCTCACTAAAATAAGTGACAAAAATTATCGGTCATAATTGATAGTGGGAGTTGTGTCAAGTTGTTACCTCGTACATGGTGACTAAATTTGGGCTGAAGGTTGTTCCCAATCCTCAACCATATAAAGTATCTTGGGTGAACTCTGTGTCCATTGATGTTAAAGAAAGATGTCTTGTCTCGATCCAATTTTCCGTTTACTTGAACAAAATTTGTTGTGATATAATCATCATAGATGTTGGCCATATCATTTTGGGCAGACCATGGCTATATAATCTAGATGTTACTATTTATAGGTGTATGAACTTCTGTTCGTTTGTCCATGATGGAAAGAAGATCAAACCAGCCCCAATGTGACATGTCCCTCCTTCTGACACTAACGACCTGATACATCAAGCAGCAAGAAAGCATTAAATTTGATCAATCCGAAGTCTCTCGACAAGTAGAGCTTAGGAAACCTTTTATGATGCTTGCTTGATGCGAATTTGAGGAATTTGGATCTTATTTTTGTTGGGATTTTGATTTGTTTTAAAGAAGAGTTGATGGTCAAGAAGATCCAATCGAATTGGAGAAAAATGAAGACTTAGAGCAGAAGAAGCACATCCGGCAAGGGCTAGATCAGTCGAAGTATAGTCGACTGTAGCTCAAGGCCAGTGGAGTGCGCAGTCAACTAGAAAGATACAGAGAAGGAAGTGTTTACAGGAGTCGACTTAGGCATTATAAGTCGACTGATGAAGGACTAATTGACTAGTCTGAAGGACCAGTCTATTGATCGATCATTTTAAAGCGTAAGTAGTTTTCAAATTCAGAGGCGGTGCGAGTTTGTTTTTTGGTGAGTTAAAAATAAGAATCAGTCATATTCAATGAAGATTTGTTTCTAAAGTTTAAAAGGTTTAGAATTTTTCTAGATCAAGAGATCAACTTCTACAATGATTGATCAAGTTTCAAGCATTTGACGGCCAAGATCATCTCTCAGTTTGAATTGGGTTTGTATTGTAAAACTCTATAAATAAAGTTTGCAACCTGGTATATTATAATCCAAGGAAAATCAGAGGAAGCCAAGAAAGAGAGGAATGTGACAGTACATAGAGAGAAGATATTCTCTTGTAATCTTGTGAGATTCAAGGGGAAGACAATACTCCTGTAGGAATCAAGAGGAAGATTAGATCTTTTTGTATCAAATTTATTAATTAAACTCAAGTTTTCTTCCCGTGGACGTAGGTCAAGTTGAGCCAAATCACATTAAATTCTCGTGTTCTTTTCTATTATTTTGTCTTGATATTGCTAGTTTGCTCTATAATAGTTTTCTTTTGCAAGTATTGCATATTGCCACTGCCCGCAACGTCGATCACGGTTCTAGGCGTGCACAACAGTTGGTGTCTTAACCCGATTATTGGTGTGTTCTCAACAATTGGTACCACAGTTGTCATCTCACAACATTTGGTATCAGAACATAAGTTGACGATAAGGCATATATCGAAGACTAGAATTTCTGTGAGTAAGTTCGAAGTCAAAAAATTCAATGGCAAATGAAACTTCGATTTATGATAAAAAGGGTGAAAGGCGTTGCTGTTGCAACAAAGTCTTCAGAAAACCTTATAGGGAAAGTCATCAAACATGTGAGCATGTCAGATGAGGATTGGTTGGAGATGGATTTAAAATCGACAAGCACGATCTAATTATGTCTTACAGACGAGGTCATGTACAATGTGATGGATGAAAAAATGGCTATGTGTTTGTGATCAAGGTTAGAAACGTTGTATTGACAGAGTCTCTCGCAACAAGCTGTACTTGAAAAAATAACTATATGGGCTACGCATGAAGCAAGGGACAAAGATGTTGGAGTATCTGAATTTCTTCAACAAGATCGAGTTATTAGTTGATGTGAAGATCGACGAGGAGGACCAGGCGTCAATACTTCTTAGTTCGCTTTCAAGTCATACGATCATATCATAATCACCATGCTCTATAGTAAAGGAACTCTCATCTTTGAGGAGTTCACATCAAACTCTCTTATCTAATGAGATCAGAAAAAATCAAATCAAGTTGAGCAGGAATGTTCAGGTTTAGTGGTCATTGGAAGGAAAGAAGAAAATGAAGAAAGTCTGGGTTCATCGAAGACGTGCCACTTTTGTCAACAGAAAGGTCACTCGAAGGACTATAAGCATCAGCAAGAGTGGTTGAAGAAGGGACAAACTGCGGAGGCAGACAAAGTAATGAGCGGTATTGACACCGAAGTATTAATGGCTTCCTACATTGAAGACAACACTTCTCAGGGTAAGGCGATTTCGGTAGTGCGGTTCATGTATATTCTCAGAAGAAGATGTTCAAACTCCTTGGTTGCAAAGGTGGAAGGGACTGTAAAAAGGTAGATGGCTCGACTTGCAAGATCATCGACACTGGGGGAGTCAATGTTACTGGTATAGATGAGACAGTGCGTGCTTTGGAGGTGGTCCAGTATGCCTCGGAGGCACGGTCCAATCTAATATCCATAGGGTGGCTCGATGAAGGATGACGGATCCAAGTGCAACAAGGCGTCGTTGTGGTAAGCCAAGGAGGCAGGATAATCTCGGAAGAAGAGAACTATGGAGGGATATACAAGCTGAAAGAAGAAAACTCAATTCGACGTGGAATTTCAGGGATAAGCTTGGAAGGGAGCTCATCGCGAGGTGGAGCTTCAAACAAGACTGTAACGGGACGTGACCTGGTCAAAATGTTGCAAGAAAGAGAGAGACTGCATTCGGGCGAGGCCCGAGTACGCTCAAGGCTTGGCGGTGAATCAGCCAAAGGCCCCGGTGAGGGGGGGCAAGAGTAAACGGCTTCACGGTACAGTTAAAATAGGAAAGAATTAAGGTACAAATTTCCAAGGTGTTTTGCTAAAGGCTTGAAAAGCAGTCAAGATGGAGATTGTTAGGATTTTGCCTTGTTATAAGAAGAGATGATGGTCCAAGAAGATCCAATCGAATTGGAGAAGACATAGACTTGGAGTAGAAGAAGTAGATCCAGCAAGGGCCAAATCGGTCGACTATATAGTCGACTGCAGCTCAAGGCCAGTGACTGCCTAGTCAACTGGAACGATATAGATAGAAAGTATTTACAAGAGTTGACTTATAGGCATTATAAGTTAACTTATGAAGAACCCGTCGACTAGTTTGAAGGATCAGTCAACTGATCGACCGTTTTGAAGCGTGAGTAGTTTTCAAATTCAGAGGCGGTGCGAGTTTCTTTTTTTTTGGTGAAGTTCGAATAGGAAACAGTTCCTATTCAATGAAGATTTGTTTCTAAAGTTTAAAGGATGTAGAAATTCTTCTAGATCAAGGAGATCAACTTCTACAAGGATTGATCAAGTTCTTCAAGCATCTGACGACCAAGATCATCTTATAGTTTGAAAAAAGGTTTGCACTGTAAACTCTATAAACAAAGTTTGTAACCTAGCATATTGTAATCTAAGAAAAATCAGAGAAAGCCAAGAAAGAGAGAGAGGAAGGTGACGGTGCATAAAGAGAAGATATACTCTTGTAATCTTGTGGGATTCAAGGGAAGACGAATACTCTTGTGGAATCAAGGAGAATGTTAGATCTCACGTTGCACCAAGTTTATTAATAAAACTCTTTCAAGTTCTCTCCCCGTGGACGTAGGCCAAGTTTGGGCTGAATCACGTTAAATCCTTGTGTTCTTTTCTATTTTTTGTCTTGATATTGCTAGTTTGCTCTACAGTAGTTTTCTTTTACAAGTATAACATATTGTCACGGTTTTGTAATGTCGATCACAGTCCTGGGCGTGCACAACGGTTGGTGTCATCACCCGATTGTTGGTGTGCTCTCAACAATTGGTATCAGAACTGTCGTGTCACAACAATTTTACCCACTGCAGAGTTTGCATATAATAGTTCGGTGAATAGGCCAATAGGTATGAGTCCATTTGAAGTTGTGCATGATTACAAACCTAGGAAGCTTATAGATCTTAGCCTTATGACGCATCATCTTAGGGTATCGAAGTCTGCAACTGCATTCGCATCACATGTTCATTATTTGCATAAATAGATGAGCAAGAAATTCAAGTAATGCACATTATAAATTCCATGCTGATTTGCACCGCTGGCATCTTTAATTTAATGAAGGTGATTCCTTAATGATCCGGATTTGACTTGAGCGGTTTCCGCCAGGACCTATAAAAATATTGTATGTTCGTAGCGCGGGTCTTTATACAATTCTCAAGAAAATTAATCCAAATGCTTGTGTAATTATTTACCTTTGGATTTGGGATTAGTTTGACATTTAATATTTCAAACTTAGTAGCTTATCAAGGTCCTTTTAACCTTGATAATTCACGTATGGATCTTGATGAGTCTGCCCTGAGCCTTCCTTTGATGGACCCCACTCGCCACCACTACCTACTATACTGTCTCATTTATATCAAAACAATTGATAGCATTCAGGATGATCAGATCATCTCCACCCGAGATGGTGATTACAGACTATATTTAGTGTGTGGGAAAGTCGCCTTGTTATTTGATAATGCATGGATTACTCGAGAGCACATGCAGGGATTGGCCTCGGATCTATTCGAGTATTACGAGAGCCATCAGGAAGCTTATTCGACATGGTCGAGTTCTTCCTACCCTGGGAGAGTTGATGGCGACATCATACCGACTTCTCTTTGCACTTATCAACATTGTCGCCGCCGTATTGCATCGACTCACCTTTGATTTTAGTTTTGAGATATGCTTGTCATTGTTTATTTCAATTTTACTGGATAACTGTTTAGTCTACTTGTCGTAGTTGTGTTTGGTTTTCGTTTGAGTTTATTAGGACTTTGTTTGATTCAACATTTAGAATTGATTGAGTCTAGTTGGTCATGTTTGTTTTCAACATTGTATTTGTTTTTTTAGTCCCATATTGGAAGTGGGTAGAATCTTATAGTCAAGTGAAGCCTATTTAAGGGTCCAACTCAATTAATAAGGAAAGAAGATTTGATTAAAAAAAATTATTTGGTATTGGTTTGATCTAATTAATTGAATCAACAGATAGTAAAGGCTAGGACCAGATTGCGAGCCATGTTCATATTCCCCATTCAAATTTTTAGCCTATGATCTCACGTCACTCAGCTTGTGACCAAAGGCATGGATAGGTCAACAGACTTTCTTGGGATTGAAATTACTCACAGTGAATATGGAGTAGTTATTTCTCAATGAAAGTATACTATGCTTTGGATTTACTACAGGAGACTAGATTACTGGGCTACAAGCCAGCGTGTATTCTCATAGATATTGATGCTGATTTGTGGGATGAGACTGGACTCTTATTTGAGAATGTTTTTAAGTACATGAAACTCATAGGTAAACTTATCTTACAGTTAATACACCAGATATTGACTATGTTGTTTGATTAGTGAGTTAGTTTAGCACAAGCACTATTTTAAATATCGATCGAGATATCGGCAGATCTCTCGTTTTATTCCTGCTGCCGATACGATATGGGGAAATTGTTCACCCATATCATTTGTAACAAAAATCAAATATTGGCCAATAAATCGCCTGATATAAGTCGGCGTAAAATCGATCGATATGTAATTGGGTTCATTTTTTGAACCCATTAGCATTGAACCCAAACCCGACCCGTCACTCGTTTATATAAGTGTTATTTGCATCGTAAGGGCTCGATAAAAATCGAACCCTAATTTTTCTCTTCCGTGAATCGACGACGACACTTGCCTCCCTTTAATTCCCCTAGCGCGACGATCTCCCCCGAGCGCGACGAGCTCCCCTTGATCACATATAGAGAGAGAGACATGTTAATTACATCATTTTTATTTGTAGTATGATATCTATGATATACTAAACTAACTTTTAGTTATCAATATTTCATTATATAAAGTGTCCAATATGAACATTTGATATGCTTGTGGATCCCTTATATCTGATATGAAAAACCCCATCCGGTACGATCCCGATATTTGATATTTAGAACCTTGTGCACAAGCCTAGGGAGATTATTGGAATGGTGCTTCAAGAATTCTGACTTCCATCAAAGGGCCTCTAGGTGAAGGATTGTTATATAAAAAATATGGACATCCACAGATTGAAGCTTTTTCATATTCGAATAATGCATTAGATAAAAGAGAGAGAATCTGTTCCTTACTACTACACTTATGTTGAGATAATATGATTACTTGGAGGAGTATGAAGCGGAATGTTGTGTCCCGTTTCAATGCTGAAGCAAAGTATAAAGCTATTGCTCATATAGCTTGTAAGATGATGCGTCTAAAATCCCTGATGTGGGAACTTGAAGATGCTCTGATGCCTATATAATGTGACAACAGGTTGTTATTTACATAGCTCGCAATTCTGTTTTTCATAAGAGGACCAATCACAGAGATGTGGACTATCACTTTGTTTTTGAGAGGCGGTCTACTGAAAGCTGATTTCTACTTTGTTCACTCCGTCTTCTGAGGAGGTCGCAACCTTTTCCTCGTATAGTTTTCTTGTACTTATGTAACAAGTTGGGCATGATAGATATCTATGCTCCATCTTGAGAGGGAGTGTTAAACTATTGATTAGTTAGTTTCCTTTAAGGAGTATCTGTTTTAGTCTTTATTTTATTAGGAATTTTTATATTGTTAGGAATCCTATTCATACTATGAGTTAATAATTTTAATTACCAATAAATAATAATTGTTGAGGGAGGAATCAACAACTCACTCAAATCTTTCCTCTAAAATTCTAATAATTCTCTTAATAAGAGTTGGTCATGGGATGAGGAAGTCAAAAAGTTGGCTAAAGTAGTTAAATGTAAAAAGATCGTCTCATGACAGTTCATACTTCACATAGTGTACGATTAGGTGTAATTTTTGAGGAACAATGCAGACAGTGAAAGTGAAGAGATCTCGGTATCCTATACAACAAAGAAGTTGTATACTTGGAAGGGAAGAAAGGAGTATATATTAAAACTACTGTATACATATTAAGATTTAAAAGGGAACAACAAGCGTCATGGCTTATTAAAAGAAAAGGGATGCGGAGGAATTTTTTGTCATAAATCGTTTAATGAGAATTGTGTGCGAGTGCTAAGGTGACCAAATGATTTTGTCCATATAGGTACCGCCGTATTGTTGAAAAGTGAGCTTAATGAAGTTTAAAAACACTTCATCAGGAAGTTGTAAGATGTAAGGAATATTAATGCTTTGAATTATTTGTGAGATATAACTTATCTACACTTAGCTATCTATTTAGGAGCATACAAGATATATGCAAAGTTGAATCAAACTTGTATTACCATGAAGGTCTGGGAGAGCAATTAGGCAAAAGAATAAAGGTGTTGCTGGGTGTGAAGTGTTTGGCAGAGTTAATGGAAGTTTGATGCCCAACTCCGGTATCCAGACAGGGCTAAGAAAGGATCATGTTTAGAAACTATGATTTTGAGGACGAATGTCGGGATGTTGTACATTGGCAACCCTCCAAATCCAGATATGGGCATGAGTACACGTGTTTTAAAATTCTATGTATATTGACTTGTATTAAATATACATATTGGGCTATGCACATATGAAAGGACCTAAAATAATAAATGATTGCTAAACAATTAGTTTTGCCAAAGGGCAGGCGTAACATACTTCATCTGGTACATATTTATGAAATGAATAAATGTTGCACATTTTTGTTGGATACGGATGGACATGTCGTATCCAGCCATGTCAGACACCAATTTTGGTTGGAGTAGGGTCCTACATATCATGGTTTAAAAAATCAATATGGTGTGCCACTGGGCAGGTCTACCATGGAGAAGAAGAGACCACATATGTATTTTTTTCAATTTATTTGGAAATGCTCAGAAATTATGATATCCATAGGGGAATTTTTTACAGTTTATGAAAGAAACAAAGTGTATGTTGTTCTTCAGGCATGTGGTAACTTTTGCAAGAATACCATGGGAACACATCCTTCTCTACCTGCGTAGGGTGTCAGGAGGTTTTTCTTTTTCTTTTTCTTTTTCTTTTTTGTTTTTTTTGTTTAGGACAAACAAGTCTTGACCTTAAAAGGTGATATTACTGATGGTGTCATCTGCATCACTGGGTACAGGAGGAGATTGTTAATTTTAATTCTCTGCATTTGTTGAGGAAGAACCTACTATCTAGGATTAGGTTTTCTATTGTGTCTACATCTTATTAGATGATTGGACTGGAGAAGTGGTAATTGAAGATTGATATGATATTGGAGCTGATATTTAAATTCGGAACAGTATAGTATTAGACAAATTTTGTGATTGTTATTTAAGAAACTATATATATATATATATATATATATATATATATATATATATATATAGAGAGAGAGAGAGAGAGAGAGAGAGAGAGAGAGACTTGTGTCCTTCCAATATATATATATATATATATATATATATATATATATATATATATATATATATATATATTAAATGCTCTGTTTGGAAATGGTAAGCCTCTTAGTTTATTTGGCCTAAAGGAAAGAAGGTTGGAAGACAAATTAACTTTATTGTAAATAGTGTGTAAGATCTCTTTTACTCGTCTTTTAGGTGGTGCCTCGGGAGGAAGGCCACTGTACCTTTCCAAAGCTGACCACGTTATGATGCTTGAATCTCAAAAGTATTATTATATATGATGGATACTGGTGATTCAAGGAAGAAACCTTGATCTGTTTTCAAGATCAATGAACCAGCACTATTGTCCTTGAATTGTTCATGCATTGTCACTAAAACTTTTATCATCTTTAAATTAATAATATATTACATTGTTGGTTGCATTTAGGAAATAGTAAACGGTAATATTAACAAATAATTCATAATTTCCCCCACAGGGGCCTTAAAATACATATGGGTCCCTTCCAATTTAATATCCACATTGATCATTGTCACCTATATGAAAATAAATAAATAAATGACGTGGCTATTTTTATAACCCTTTGCTCCAATTTGCATCATGATCTTCACCATATGATCATTTTGCATCCAAATTTTCACCGAAGGATTCGAGACACCCTGCCACATTTAGCTCGATTGGTTGGAGACCTTGTTTTGGATGCTGATTGGTGGTGACTTGTTGAACTTGCTGTGATGTCCCTAATATTAATGCATGAACTGTCTAAACAGGATTAAACTTATATGTGCTGTAAATGGTATTTTTTTTTTTAAAACTAATTAACCAACCACTATGTCACCTTTCAGGATTCAAAGATTCATGTTCCATATGACTACCAAATTGTCCAAGAGATTCACAGAATGAGCCCGAAGAAAGCAGCAGCAAGAATTCTCTGAGATCAGTAATCATCTGACGCCGGATGAGGCCCGGAGCTATGCTATTCACAACTTCCGAGGGAGACATCAAAACACACTGGTTTCGCTTTCGACTCGCCAGGGTACGAATCTTTCTTTGCGTCGCAACAAGGTGTTTTCGTGCCACAAAAGGCTTGGATGTGGTCCGAAGAGCCAGCATGAGGTCACAACAGAGAACGCCGAGAACCTGATGTTTCCCATTTTTCTTTGTTCTTTTTTTTCCCTTTTTGTTTTTGTGTACATTCTTTGCTCATTGACTTCACAAAGATCAGTGTATAATTAATTAGTTGTGTCATAATCGTAGCTCAGTTTATATCCCCTTCCCCCCGTAGTTTACCCAATGGTCATGTGCAATGATTGTTTTTCCACCTGGATACTTGAGATGTACAGAGATCCAGGACGTATAATTTTGAAAGGTTTTGTTGTTGCGTTCACTTTAAATGACTTTAGTCGTACTGTCATTTTACCAACTCAGGTTATAGAATTGTAACATCTTATGTTAATTTGCATTTTCTGTTATTTCAGCCGTGTAAACATTTTTATTTCCTTCTCCTTTTGTATGCGAGCAGGTATTCTGACGCCAATACAATTCATGGGTTGCATCCTGGTTCGGTATGAAGTGGCTGAGTAGAGTTTGAACATATTCAGGCTCAGTTCAGCATGATGCGATAAGAGCTTTGTTAGAGACTCAGACTCTTCACTTTGAAGTAGATCAAATTAGACAAGAGGTTGTTCCCTCTGAAGAGTTACTCGTTTGAAGTTGATCTAAATTGTTTTAATGCTTAAAACTCTAAATTAACCTTGTTTCCATTATTTTTCTTAAGTAGTCATAAAACAAATGGCCGAAAGTATGAAATCATTTTGTTTTATGGTTTAGAATGTTTCAAAGTAAAAATAAAAAATTAAAATAGTGTCTAAGACTTTTAAATGTATAGATCACGATTTAAGAGTTTGATTTTCAATGTATATTTCCTAGATCATAAATCAATAAACTTGCCGACTTTTAGTGTTCTATTTTTAAGCTACTTGATGCGATGTAAGAAATTTCAAATTTTTTAAGTGAATGTGGTTTCTATTTAATATGTTGGTTTAGTATATACATTTTTTTATCTAAATAATTTTTTTGGAACAATTATTTTGAGTTACAGTTTGAAAGTTGCGACTTCCAAAAAATGATTAAAATTTCGACACATTTTCTCATAATATTTATATTTGTATCGAATCCAAATTCTAGAAACTCCTTGGATACTTGCGTCACATCAGCTCTTACGAATGGCCGAGGACCAGCGTGAGGTTATTTTGAACCTGCAAAGCGTGAGATTGGTTACTTCATTTTACTAGTTTCAAGAAACTCGCGTCCTTGGTTCTCCTCCAATATCTCAGCCTTGTTCACTGATTCATTTCTCTAAAAAGTAAATTTTATCAACTGAGTAAGCTAGATGCTGCCCGTTTACGCGAGAGGGTATTCCTTTCACAATATTCAAAGCTTATTTTGAATCTTTTGACAATTCCCAGAAAACTTTTTACTATAGGGGCAGTTTGGATTCAAGGAAGTGGGTGAAAGTGGGAAGTGTCTTTTTTCATTTTCGTTGTTCATTCAAATACCTGAAAAAGAAAATGGAAAAAGTTCTTTTTCTTTTCTCTTTTCTCTTTTATACAACCTTTTCCTCACTTTAAGAGTGCTACAGTTAATTTTGTGGTCATGTAAATCTCATTTGTAATAAGTTGTAGCACAAAACAGTTAATTTTTGCTCATATAAATCTCACTTGCATTCTAATTACAATCCAATTTTTATTTTTCTTAATTAATTTTTATTTTAATATTATTTTGCGGTCAACTTTGTGGTCAACTTTTCCACTTCCACATTATCATCCAAACACCGAAAAAGACATAACATTTTTCAAACCACACTTTCCAACAACATCCAAACACCGGAAAACTTACTAACCAATTCCCAAGTTCCAAAGGGAGGTATTTCCACTTCCTCACTTTTTTACTTCCTCACTTCCACCTTTAACCAAACAGCCCAGTATAAGTTCCTTTTCTTTTTATAATATATGAATTTTTTTTTTGGTAATAATTGTTTACTCAAAATCGAGTTGACTCATTAAGGAACTGTGTCCGTCTATCCGTCTTCTTACGCGCAAGAGAGAGAACAGCAGTGCAACGTCACCACTCTTCCCTCCCAATTTTCTTCTCTTCCCGTTCAGCCTCCTTCTCCCCCTTCCTCCTACTTCTTCTTCTCCTTCGTTACTCGTCGGTGCAACTCACTTGTTTTCACTCCCATCAGTATTCTAGTCTTATAGACAGTTTCATTAAACAATGTCTTGCCATTGACCAGCCAATCATTATCAATAGAAAATTAAGCGTCCATTAACTTTTAAAAAACCAAAAAAAAAAAAAAAAAAAAAGAAGAAAGAAAAAAAAAGGCAGAAAAATGAGAAGGGAAAAGAGAGAAATCGGCCAGCGGATTTGTTGGACCCGGCCCGACTCGTTACCGGCCACATTGATTCATTGTGCCTCTTCCAAATTAATCTCGGGAAAAAAAAAATTAAAAAAAATCCGAGCTTTGCGATTGGCGCTAATGGCTTCCTCCGCCTTCTCCCTCTCTCTCCTGTCGTCTCCTCTCCCTCTCTCTTCCCACTCCCCTCCCCCAAACCCTTCTCCTCCTCCTCCACTCGCCGGAGCTCATTCGTCGTTCTCGCTTCTTCGAGCCCTGGTATCTTGATCCTCAACCCCCCTTCTCTCTCTACATTTTCTCTCTCTACTGAGAAAAAAATCCTTTGGTTTCAGATGCTAGAGAGGTCTCCACGAGCGAGGAGAAGAGCGGCTGATGCTAGAGCGCTACGGCCTCGACCCGTCCGAATTCATCGCAGAACCACACCAGAGGGTTTGGGCTCTCACTCTAAACATTTCATTGTGTCGAAAAGTTCGAAATTTTATTCATTAAAACGAGTTCATGAGTTCTTTCCTCTTAAATTTTAGCTGAGGAGGAGAAGGGAGGAGCAGATGAAGCTGAGGAAGAGAGGGGAGGGGCGGCCGTCGCCTCCGCCGGTGGAACAGCGGAAGCCGCCTCGTAGTACGCATAAATTGCTTAAGGTTAGTACCTCTGCATTAAGTTGATTTAAAGTTTATTCTGTGATAATACAAAATTTTCAAGAACTTAATCTAAGTGATTTCCCAGCTTACTAAATTAGGTGTTTCCTACATTGCTGCAGCCTACGGCTAGATTGGGAACTGACTGATTAGGCTCACAACCATTATCACAACTTCCATCTGCTTGTTTCTTGGTTTTGACATTTTTGGAGATTAACTAGACATGCTTGTAGAAAGAGGCAATCACATGGGTATCTTCTCATGCACGGTTCTGTTTGAGACCTAAATTAGGATTTGAACCTCACCAAGAGCACAGTGTTATAACAAAGGGCTTCTAATCACAAGAAATTTTGGTGCAAACTAGAGGCAATTAGCAGCAGAAATCAGCCACGAAACTGAAAGTGGACAGCCGTTACAGCCCACAATCAATGTACATGTTTCAGTCAAAACCACCTAAATTCTCAAGCAAAGGAAGCAAAAGGATTATGGTAAGGAGAGGTTACAAGTGTTTCTGTCATGCCCCATACCAAGTTCAAGTAGTTGGTTGCAATTTCCTTAGTAGAGACACTATAAGACCTAACCTGTATAACATGCAAGTATACAAGCAACATCAAATTACATGGTATACCTCAAAGTCTACAAATAATCATACATATTATCACATACACAAGGAACCATAGACATGAATACGAGTACAAGTATGGACACGGGACACGACAGATTTGTAAACGTAGGGCACAAAGACATGACTGTGTATATTATATTATATATAATAAACAAAACATAAAAAGTAACATCTAATGATACAACTTTGAAATCATCATCTAGATGCGCTCATCATTGTAATTTCATTTTCTAGTTATCTTGCAAAAGACAAGTATGCCCTATAAAAAAAGTGACAATCCATAAGTTATCTTAATTGGAGCTAACTCCATTCACGTATTCAAGATTACATCATTCTCACTATTTCGAACACCATACCTTCTTAGCTCATGTTCGTCAAGAGATAGGTTTGCAACCTCTGATATGCCCTCACTCTCTAAAGAATTGAACTCATCTCTGCATAGCTTCCATATCATTGTCTCTCCTCGAGAATATTCTCTCCTCGCGAATATTTTGGGATCTCCTTGAAAGAAGACGATTTCACCAAGGCCATCACCCTTTTTTAAGTCAGTTTATTCATCCTTATTGAATGGGGTGCTTGTAAGTGCTCTAATTTCTCTTACAAGATGGAGAGAAACATGGATGCTTATGTAACTACATAGCCTAACCCTTGCAAAATGGGTGAAGAAGTCCCATGAACAATCCATCATACTTTAGAATTCATTAATCCCCCTATCATATAAGAAGCACATTTTGTGGATTCATTTAATGCTATAAAAAACTTGACAAACTCTGTATTGACCACTCGTCGCTCCTCAAAATTCGGAATAACTCTCCATTTCATTAGTGATCTCGGCATCCTTATGTGGAGAAATCTAATTTGGTTCTTCATTAGCCAATTTCCACATAATACTTAGAGCATATAAGAAGAATTTTTCCATAGTTAATGCTACAATCTATACATAATAATTATATTAGAAATTTAGAATACTCAACTATTGAAATGACAGGCTTAATTTATGAGTTGTTTCAGATTTAGCAAGTGAGCCGAGCAATGTAATTGTGTGTTGATGTTTTTCCATGGGTTAACGAAAATAGAATGCACCACAATATAAAAATGATGATTTGTCGTTTATTGTTTTTTTTACTTGAGGGAAGTTTTTGTGTAGCTCACTCATGGCGGAGCCATGTAAGGTTCAGGGTGGGCGCGTGCAACCCGACTTTGCTAATCACTCTGATGGCTTTACAACTCTTCCTCTTTATTCAGGCAACTACGAGCAAAAAAGACTCTCCTTAGGAAGACATTTCAATGGTAGTCCTTAGTATTTTTCACTGGCTAACTAGCAGTATAAGGCCCAAATACATTTAATGCGTCGACACATGTTCTTGGCATGATGTTTCAGGTTACCAGAAAAGGAGCCTCACATAGGATAGTGGGAATAAAATTAATTTTCGAAAGTAGAAGAGACATAGTGCATTAATAAGCATTGTGATTGAGAGAAGTTCAAAAGAACTATGATGCAAATACTATTTGGGCTTAAGGTACTTTACGAGGGATGTATAGGTATCTCCTTATTTGAAACTGGTTACTATCTTTTTGTTAATATATATATATATATATATATATATTATATATATATATATATATAATATAATATATATATATATATATATATATATATATATGAAAACTTATTTTATAATCCCAGATTGTAATTTCTTTGTAAAGTAACTAAAATACCTCATCAAAGTAGCTATTCTTAAACCTAGGAAAATGGTGTTTTTGTTCAAAGTGTTATTTATGTGGATGAGAGATGTGAGTTATATTCAATTTTATAAAATAATTAATGGTTTAGTCCTTTTTTGGAGCTAATCTTTATTGATCATGGTGCCCACCCGCACATAGGCCCTAGCTCTGCCCCTGAGCAGACTTATTCCTTCTGTGATCATAGGAAGATAAAAAGTGTGATGTAATTATATGTAGTCAAGCTTTTCTCAAAGATTGTTTGTCTTCTGTCAGCATGCTTTGTTTTTAAATACATTTTCCCCTGCCAGGTGCTAGGAGGAAAAGCTCGCAGGAAAAAGCTACTGTCACCAATGATAGAGATGTACGCCCGATGATGGAAGTTGTGAGAGGAGCTGCTTTTGATATGTTACAGGTAAGGTCAATAGAATTCTGCAATTGCACTTTTTCTCTGAGCATATTATATCTTATGTTTGTTCAGTGTTTACAAGAGCCCAAAAGGTTGTTCACTGTCGTCGGATGACTACAGATGCATGGAATTATCGCAATTCTTCCATTAAGTTAATCATGAATTTGATGATAAATTTATAATAAACCTTTTTTCTTGTTTAGGTGGCTGGTGGATGTCCTGTTTCTCTAAGGCCAGGTCGCTGGTTGGACTTGTATAGTGGGACTGGAGCTGTTGGAATTGAAGCTATAAGCCGTGGATGTTCTGAGGTAATGTCAAATTCATATGTACCTTTAGAGTGTGAGCATTTACTCAACAATTGAGTACTTTACAGTTATCATTTAATTCTTAGATTTTCTGTGTTTAGATGCTAATAACTTCATTGATTCCAGCAGTCTAGCTTGATTAGTTGATTCCTTTGCTTGTTTTCTCATTCTGATGCTACTTCTAATCTCTTAATTATGAACCCTTTCGAACATTGAGAATGAACATCTGAGTTTCCTGCATGTATAAAGGGTAACTTGCACGCATGCGCAAATCAGTTTCATTCACATGAAACTTGCGAGTAGCTCCATGCACGCATAGGTACACCGATGGGGAACATAGAAGCAAGGGGATCCAAATCATGAAAAAGGAAGAAAAGAGATAAGGATAAAGGTGATGGACTCACACCGTGATGATCTGATCAATAGCCTCACACCATTGAGAGCAAATCAAGAAATCAGAGAAAAAGAAAGCATTTCTTTCACGTTATAAACTCATATGATCTCCAACTCTCTTCTGTAAAGAAGGCTAAACCTTCATTTATAATGAGATCCTTGCTTAAGGTCTAAAAAACTAGATAGATCTAGAGAGATGTAAAAATGATTAGTTTCCTAAAGATCTAGCTAATAAAAAGGAAACTTCCTTATATAATTATATAATAGGCATACAATCTGGAAAATATAAATTAAAAAGAAAATAGTAAGTATTCTACTACTAACTGGCTACTTGCCGTAATTCCTAATAACTTGCTACTCGCTGCCTTATACTAAATAGGTAGAATCCAAGAATTTGTGGAAACCTTGTGGATGATATAATACTCTTGAACTTAGACATGATCAAGGGGATTGTTCTGCAACATATCTCCACTGGTTGGAGAAAACCGCACCTTTGAGTTTCAAAATAGAATAGAATAAAGAACCCCAAACGTATAGGTTGGGGCATTTATTGCACGAGTGGAGAAGAAGTCATCAGAACAAAGAACAGACTCGATGGCAAGTAGGGAAGGGGGATCTGGGATGACAAAATCATTTATCTGCGGCATCTGGTAATGGACGCAAGACATGCATTTAAATCTTGACTTGTTAGGACTGCGTTAATCAATTCCTTTGGCTTTGACGCCACTTCGATTGGATTTAGTTCAACATTCCTCCCAAGGATGAACTCAAATTGTCTTTTGGTTTCAAACATTGGTTTGGAGCCCTTGACCGGCTTTGGTTTTCTGTTGGATTCATGCTTTGATCTGTGCTCTGGCAGCCTGGCTCAACTCTGGATCTAATTTTGGCTTGGGCACAGGCGCAAGCTCAAGCTCGTGTTATGGTGCTTGCTCGAGGTCTAGAGTCTGTTGTGATGTTGAGGCAGGTTGGGCGTTGGCTTAGATGGTGGTGGAAAATAGTGGCATCTACTTAAAGAATGGTAGATCATAGGACGATGAAAGTGCTAAATTCCAAGAAGACTTTCACATGTGTCCATACACGATTTTTGAGTGATTTCTCAGCCACCAATCTTTAGCTACCCCTTTAAGCCTACACTTTGCATATAAATACATTTGCACATATGTCAGTCATATCATAACAAGAAAGTAAGTCTTGCAAATCCTCCATCGAATTTTTATATTCATATGCATCATCAAAACCCTAGAAACAAGGTACATTACCTAAAGTTGCAAGGATTTTAGCAATGTTGTTATCATTGTGAATGAGGTAATGGTATTTTACCCTAGAAATGTCAAAACGTGTCTAATGTTTATCGACACACATACAGGCTTGATAGAACATTGATGTGTGTAGAGCACATATCGGAAAATATAAATAAAAGATAAAGATAAAGATGCAGTGGTATGACTCTAATATGATTGTGACAAGGTACCTACATATACGGTTTCAAACCACAAGAACTCGAATAATCTAAAAGCCAACCCTAATATCAAATAAAATATATCATGATCTAGGGCATACCTTATGATGCTTTCTCCTATGTCTTGAGCTTTCTCTAATGTGACATATCTTGAGTAGCACTGGTGATCAGCGGTGACGCACGAGACAGGAATGAGCCTCTCTCCCCGTCGACAGTTAGCAACCTGGGAGTGACGGATTGGAAGCCCTTGGAAGGTTCTGAATGATTAGCTAACAGCAGGATAAAAGTTATGGAAGAAGAAATAATTCTGAATGAATTGATAAAAGTGGTAGAAAAGTTAGGTCAAAAGTCTTAGATAAAGCGAAAAATCTTGCTGTTGGACGGGATCACGCAAGGAGAAAAGGGATATCTCTAACTCTCCTCATAGAGAAAGCGAAAAATTGGAGAAGAGGGATATCTCTAACTTTCCGTATAAATAAAGTGAAAAAAATAGAAAGATTGTTTGTGTTTTCTTTTAGTAAGCATGGACTATGGAGTGCCTTTAGTAATTTTGAAAATTTCTATTAGACTATACCATTAGCTTCTGGGATGTAGATTCTGCAGTTCCCTCTCATTGCTATATATCATAAGCTCGCAGACTTGAGTATTTTTTAGTAATTGATGACACTTCAGCATCAAGAGCATTTGTAGCTGTGAATTATTGAATGGTTGCACTTGTAACTTTGATCATAGCCATCACCAAAAAATGATAGATTGATCATATCTTTCAAGCAGAAAACAATGAATGTTAATATTACTACATATGAACTGATTGTATTACTGAAAGTGCTGAGAACCTGTCTCTGACTTCCCCCTAAATTTACTTTACTGTTTGAACTCATTCTTTTTACATTTTATTCTTTATTATATATATATTATTTAGGTCCAGCATGTTTCCAAATTTTCAGGCACACTTTGTCGAAATAGATCCTTGGGTTGTTTCTGAAGTCCTGAGGCCAAATTTAGAATGTACGGGATTTCTTGATGTTTCAGTGATACATACTGTGCGCGTAGAAAGTTTCCTGGAACAAGCTGCAGCATCTCTAGGTATGCAGTTGAATGCTGCCTTCTTTTTTACTGTTTATATTCATTTAGTCCTTTAGCATTTGACTGGATGCTATTAACACATGTTTAAGTCTATCTTATCACCTTATTTAGTATAACTTAACAGTCCAACAGATCTTCAATTTTCCCAGTCTCTTTGTTTAGTTGCATGCTCTCTTCAAAAAAGAAACCAATCTTTTAAAAGAATCAATTTTAGAGAATATTATTCCATTACGAGTAAACCAAAGGTTTTTAAAGGTTAAAAATATTGCCAGAGATACAACAGGTGAGCGTCAAATGGGCTGTCCATACTGAAAATAGAAAATGTTAATGTGTTAGTCCATTATTCTGGAGATTTCCGGAGAAACAACGGTGGTCTTTCAAGTGTTTTAGCAAGTTACATTTGGGTATTTAGTATTTACTATACATTTTTGTCAAAATAAGGTTTGACACTATGGCTTCCAATACTCTGAGTGGCGTGGACATGATTCATACATCTTAACATAGCCAAGTAGGATAGTAAATGAAGATACAGTCACTGCCTGACACTATAAATTCCCTTTAGCCTTTGGTTTCACTTTTAGAGTGACTAGGAGTAGTCTGGATGAGTTTTCAATAGAGCCTGTCAGATAGTGAAGTGAACATATTGATTTTTTTGTTCTTACCCATTTTGAATGGTTTAAATAATGTTTAACGGTATGGATCTTCCACTTGAGTTAATGTAACATACACTTTCTGAGCTATAGGAAGCATGCTCAATCCTATTGATAGGATCCTAGTCAAACTGGAATAGGGATCCTATTGATAAATTAGTGTACAGATTTTATCACTCAAAAAATGTATACTTTTTAAAGAGGTTTTATTTGAAATTTTAGTGCCATCATGGCCCCGATTACTGACTGTTTAAAATAAGAAAAATTCGGATGGACTAAAGCTGCTGCTAAGGCGTTTCGAGAAATCAAGGAGGGTGACAGAAGCTCCCGTTATGAGACTTTCAGATTTCATGAAAGCTCTCGAAATCACTTGTGACACCTTAGGCATTGAATAGGTGGTGTTTTGAGTCAAGAAAAGCACCTCGTTACCTATTTTAGCAAAAAATTAAATGATACTCGGCACCGGTATTCCCTACGATAAGGAGTTTTATGGGGTAATTCAAGCTCTGCGTTACTGGTGCCATTACTTATTACTAGGCCTGTCAATGGGTCGGTTCGGGGCGGTACAGGTGGTACCAGAGCCGGACCCGTTTACCCAAGAGGGTACCAAACCCGTCCCGTTTACCCGCGGGTCCAGAAGGTGGGTTTCCATACCCGGACCCGCTGTACCCGCGGGTCCAAACCCGTTTACCCGAACCCATAACAAAAGGAAAAAAAAGATATATAAACAAATACAGTAACAAAAACACATGAAGAGAGGGAAAAAACTTTTGTAAAGAGAAAGAAAACATGTTTTAATATCAATAAAGGATGAAATGCAATCAGGTGCAAGAGGTGGAGGGAAAAAATTCGATGAAAGACTCTAATAAAAAAAAAATTTAAAGCAAGGCCCTCAAATTTATTTGGAAAAATACAACAATAGGATCACTTACTATTAACTAACAGTCTTCAACACTTAAAGCACAAGAGATCATTTACTGATAGAGTCTTGGGCCTAAATCTCTAGGGTTTTAATTCTATTAGTATTATTTATATAATTATATTTATGTTTTGAAATGGGTAAATGGGTAATCGGGTCTGCTTTAAGTAAAATCAGACCCATCCCATTTAATAATCGGGTATACGGGTATACGGGTAAACGGGTATGGGTCCAGAACAGCCATTTCCATACCCGCTTAATCGGGTCGGGTCCAGACCTGGACCCGACCCGTTAACAGGCCTACTTACCCGTTAACAGGCCTACTTATTACCACAAGAATTCGTTATTTATTCAGACCATGAAGCTCTTTAATATCTCAACTCCCAAAAAAAACTGAATTCGAGGTATGGTAGGTGGGTAGTTTCTTCAAGATTACACCTATGTCCTCAAGCATAAGGTCGGGGTTGAAATAGGGTCGTTGATGCCCTTAGTCGTCGTCGCACCTTACTTTTTGTCATGAGTGAAGTGGTTGGTTTGAGAAAAATTAAAGACACTTATGAGTCATGTCCTGATTTTGAATATATGCATTGTCTTAAGGGATAGTTTTACGTATGAGGTTGATGGCTTTCTCTTGCAAGATGGATATCTGTTCCGCTCTCGTAAGTTGTGTATCTCTCGCACCTTTTTGAGAAATTTTAGTTTGAGAATTACACGTTGGGGGCTTGCTAGACATTTGGGCGAAATAAAACAATTGAAGTTGTGAAACATCATTTTTATTAACCAGCTTGAAGAGAGATGTTACAAGGCTTGTTGGTCAATGTCGCATTTGTCACATCGCCAAGTAACGAAAACAAACACTGATCTCTATACTCCCCTTTCATTCCAAATTGCCCTTGGCAAGATGTCAATATGGATTTCATGCTAGGTCTATCAAGAATCGCAAGAAAGCATGATTCCATACTTGTTGTGGATTTTTCTCTAAGATGGCTCATTTTCTGTCATGTTCTAAAACTTCAGATGCATTGCGGATCGCTACAATCTATTTTGATGAAGTTGTTAGGCTATATGAGCTGCCCAAAATAATTGTTTCGGACAGGGATGTTAAGTTCACAAGTTACTTTTGAAAAATCTGTGGTATAAAATGGGAACAAAATTTCAGTCTTCTACTGCTTTCACCACAAACTGATGGACAAATTGAAGTAGTCAATAGGAGTTTGGGTAATCTGTTATGATGTCTAGTGTATGAAAATCTAAGAACATGGGATCTTGTGTTACCTACCGCTGAGTTTGCATACAATAGTTCTATCAATAGGACTATAAGAATGAGCCCATTTGAGATAGTGTATGGTTATGAAACTAAACAACTTATAGATTTAATTCTCATGGCACCCTATCATACTAGGATGTCTGAGTTAGCTGCATCATTTGCATCGCATAATCTTGACTTGCATAAGGAGATCAGCAATCAAATTCAGAAAAGTAACGTGAAGTATAAAGCTTATGCAGATTTGCACATGAAGGCACATGAGTTTAACGTAGCAAACCACGTGATGTTTGGATTTGCCCGGAACGTTATCCTTTTGATACCGTAAAGAAACTACGTGCATGCCCATTCAAAATTTTAAAAAAAATAATTTCAATGCACATGTTGAAGATTTTTCACCTGATTTTGACATTAGTCCCTCTTTTAATATTGAAAATTTGATTGCTTATAAAGTTTCAAATTTTTCTCTGATAATCCTTTATTGGATGAGCCTTCTCATGAGCCTATTTCTGAGAGACCTTACCTCCACTTCCCCAAATACACACCCCCATATGGCAGAACAAATTGATGAAATTATTGATGATTAGATTGTCTCTACTAGAGATGGTGGTTACCACATATCTTTAGTTCGTTGGAAATAACTATCTTATTCTGACAACACTTGGATTAATCAGGAGGAGCTCCAACGGTTTGACCCTGATCGTTTAGAGCACTATGAGGGCCGAAGAGATTTGCATTTGACAGAGTCGAGTTTTTCCCAACCCCGAGGAAATGATGAGGATATCTCTGCAGGATTGCGATTCTACACAGGAAGCGTCGTCACACTCTTTCAGTTTGGTTCGATTAGAGTTTGGAGATTCAAGCAATATTGGGCTGATTATCTTAGTTATTTGCTTTAATTGTAATCTTTATTTATTTATTTTTGATAGTTTATTTTAGTCCTATCGGTTGTGATGGGATATCTTTATTGATGTAGGCCTATTAAGGCCAAGACTGGTATTGAATTTAGTAGTTTTAGATGAATTAAAATTGCTTTTAAAGCTTGTAGCCTTGTGTGCTTTGGGTGAGAAACTCTAAGGAGAGAATCCCTATTGTGTTGGTCCCCCTTCAGTTCCACCTTGATTGGATGATCAAATAGCCCAGTTGATCACCATTGCTTAAAACCTAGATGTACAACTTGTGAACTTCATACTCTTTGCCAATGGATCTATGATTGGAAAATGCAAGTTTCCAACAAAAGGTCAAAGAGCATGGATTACAAGATCTTTGGTGTATCAATGTTTTAGATCATGGAGATCGATAGGGATGGTAAGATCATCCAATCAAAGTTGAAATTTGGTTTTCCTTTTTTTTAATTTACTGACATCGGAGGAAATCTGTATACACATAGCTCTTACAATGAGATTTAATTCTGACACGCACTCGCACACAGAGTGAAGAGCTATTTCATCCTGCATATATCATGAACAAATCTTATGGTACTATTTGTATACAGTAAATAGTTAAATACTGTTGCACACAACTCTCAATTTATTGAGATCTATTCTTGATATACACAAAATTATAAGAGATATTCAACTTATTGAAAAAGCTCTCTCATTCTGTATTATCAAGAATAAACTTCATTGAACTGTTTGTATACAGTGAATAGCTGAATATTGTAGACGCATAGCTCTCGAGATGAGATTTATGCTTGATATAAAGAGAAATATTGTCAACTTAGCCAAAAGTAATTTTCCTGTCTTATATGCACTAGTGTAAACTTCCTGCGAAAAGTATGTTGTTTGACAATTGACAGTTAAGACTTTGGATGTTCAGTTTCCTGTCATAAGGGTCACAGTGAAATTAGGTAGGATGAATAAGGCTCGCTTTAATATACTGAATACAGAATTTTTGTTTCAAGCAGCATGATAACCGTTTATTTGGTTCAGTAAAAACTCTTACCTTTTATCATGTACTTCCCTGATCTTCCTGTACTTCCCTGATCTTCCTCTAGCTTCCATTTGTTCTTTTTCTTTATGGAAGCTTCAACATATGAATGTTTCATGTAGGTAAATGTGGACCTTTTGATTATGTTAGTGTACACCACCATACACTGAAGTGGATTACAGTACACTATTGGCGCAACTTGAAAACTCGCTGTTAATTGGAGAAAACTGCTTCATTGTGAGTTGCACAAAGACTTTGCAGTAGAGATATTCACTCTGTGCCATTATCACTATTAGATAATTTTCTCTTTGTTGCTAGCTTGTGGAGTATCCCCCTTAAAACTCCAATGCCAGATTCTTGCGGACATCTCATAAAGGTTTTTCTGCCATTTTTTAAAGTATAATAGTTTTGGCACATGCACTGCACGTGTAATTATGAAGGCCTTCATGGCAAGCTCAAATATTATTTTTCTTCATCCCAATGTTATTTGTGTTCAAACAAGCAACCACTTGTGCTATTTTTCAGATTAATGGTATGGGTCCATCTCATCTGTGTTATAATTTTCCCAAGGTGTGAGAATTAGGCAATCTTATGAATGACCATCCGCTGATCCTCAAAGCTGCATTATATATAGAGAAGATTTTGGATATTTTGTTCAAGCGACAAGAAGTGACTCATAGAGCCACGTCTCTATAAAATTTTAAAGTGAATTAAAATCCCAAATATGCAAAGAGGTATGGTATTACCACACTTCTGTTTTCTCTTAGTGGCAAATACGAATATGAACTTAATATCTGTATCTGATAAAGGATATGGCACGTATTTAATTTATGTACTAATCAGATATTACTAATATTGTCACAGCCCAAACCCGTAGTGGAATAAGACAAGGGTGCACAATGGGGTCATGTGTATAAGAGGTGCTAAGCCTGTAGCACTGCATTCACATAGAAAATTCAAATGAAAAAATATAGCATGTTACATTCAAAAGTTTAGAGCAACATTACCACATAACAACATAATCATTGACTACTTTGAAGCTTCTACCTAGTGCACACAAAAGACACGACTACTCTGGCCGCTGAGCTATCATGACCAGGATATTGTGAGCTATTCAGTATCTGTAAGGATGAGAAAACGGTAAGGTGAGCTAGGGACTCAATAAGTACAACAGTTTTCACTAGCGGATCAGACACATTTTGATAATATAATCACTACACTATTTTTACCAAGTAAGATGCTAAAATTACCATTTATAGTTTGAATTGTAAAAGTGTTTCCTGTCACATGGCATGAGATAACAAGTCTTGAAATCATGCTCTTTCAAATTTTCCATACAGTGGACATGTCACTTATAATAGATAACATCCAACGAAAATTTTGCTTACACAATCATGATAATCACATATTTGTAATTGCAAAATTGCCTCACATGGAAATTCTTGACTCACGAGAAAGAATTTTGTAACAGAATTATCACTATGTAGCATGGGAAATTATACTGTTAGGATAAAGGCCCATTAAGTTTGATGGGTATTGTCTACCGTCATGAAACTCAATTCAACCCAAATGGGTAACCTCTAATGGTGTCTTGGGTCTAATCAAGTAATCATATACTATGTAGCACAGACACTTCTATCATAGAACTGTGTTGTGTCCGAAACTTGTCCAACACGCGTGTCGGACAACTTGCCGTGTGTATTTTTTAAGAATTTACTACGTGTCCACAATTCCTGTCCATTTCAATGTTCCCGTATTCGTGCAACATAGCATATATATATACATCTTTTTCCTTCCCAATATGGGACTAAATTTCCTTTTGCATTTGTACCACTTTTGTCCTTTTTAACATGAGTGTTTGTGAGCCGGCTTTGAGACACAATCTTAACAATTACCATGCTAAGATTATCATTGTGTATTTATGGGAATGCGCATAATTACTTAATATTTACCTGGGACAGATTGAACCTAACCTTGTCATAGGTTGCCATAAGCCACTTCACTTCCCCAAATAACACTTCACTTTACCTGATTGCACAATCAATATGATATGATAGCTTATATAACTTCACTTGCTCCACGGTGGACTTTTGAGGGTTCTGAAATGTTGAGAACGATAAACGGGACTTGCTCTCCATGTAAAACACTATTACTTACAAAGAGCATTGTTAACCCATCTCATTCACTTGCCCATAATTCAAATCACTTGGCGAGCATGTAAAGTCACATAACTTCTAATCAGATTTTAAATCCATTACACTATCACTCTAAAAAAGTAGCTTACTCATGACACTTCAAGATTTTTAATCACGCGGTATCAGCAAGTTCATTCAAACTCTATCAATAACACATTTCAAAATGCATTCCCAAACATCATTTGTAACACTAACATACTTCACATTTGACATACATTAATATGAAAGATTGCTATATTCACAATGTCTTGTACTCTCAAGCAATGAGATGGTAGAGTAGGGAATCATATATTCACTAAATTAAAGATAGGGAGGATGAAACAAATGATATGAGTGAGAAAACAAAGTCTCTGCATTTCGTGCTTCAATATCATTAGTAGGGAGGGGATGCCAACAGATGTTCACCAATTAGGGAGGAATGAAGGTCACCGACCCATTAGGAAACACTCCCCAGGATTTATTAGCTTGATTTATATCAAATTGGTAGCAGCCTGAGAGGGAGGAAAGTTCTCTTATTTAGCTTGGACTTTCTACTATTCGAGACGATTTCACTGCATACAAGAATGACTATGGATTTCTATGCTAGAAGTATGATTCATTAGCAAATTTAATGACATTTCCTTGAATACGATATGAAAAAGACGGCAAATGACACTTCTGAACATAAAACGAAAAAGAAAATTGAAAATAAAAAAATAAAGTAAGTGAGAGTAAAATATAAACCAAGTGAGAGAGATATTAGGCTTAGTGAAGTTAAGGATGCTCTTTAGGGGGGGGGGGGGAAAAGTATGAGAGCAGTAGGATCGGATGCTATTCCTAATTGAAGTTTGGAAGTGTCCACACGAGATACAACATTAGTATAGTTAACTAAGTTATTTAACAATATTATAAATAATAGAAAGATGCCAGAGGAATAGAGGATTAGCAGTTTGGTATGTATATATTAAAATATAGGAGAATATATAATTTTGCTCAAACAAACATCGATTCAAGCTTATTAGTCATACAATGGAACTTTGGGAGAGAGTATTCAGCAATGACTTAGAAAGAAACGTCTGTTCTAAAGACCAATTTGCTTCCAAGCAATTTGTTTACTAAGACGATTGATCAAGAGGTATTGGAAGAAGAAAAGAGACATACATATAATTTTCATTGATTTTGGAGAAAGTTTATGATATGGTTCTGAGGTGGTAATTTCGTGAGTTTAGAAAGAAACAAATATTTAGTCAGTATATTGATATGATTAAAGATATTCTACATATATATGATAGAGCAATAAGTAGGGTGAGAAGTATCGGTAGGGAGAATGAGTTATTTCTTATCATTACAGGCTTGCACCAAGAATCGACATTAAGTCCTTTTTCTTTT